>MVGC01000600.1:0-11751 GCA_003589665.1 Aspergillus sclerotialis | reverse complement strand
TTTTTCTTTTTGTTTTGGTCGTGGTTTGGTTTGGAGTTTGGGGCTGATGTTGTAGACTTATTTGTACTCCGAGTAGGATGTAGGATGGTCAGTACGGTTCTGATAAGGGTAAGATCAGAGCTATACGGTGTAGTAGATATTCTTATAATTTGATGGTATACCACAGTATAAGTGCCTGACTGATTCGTTCGGGTGGTTTGTCCCATGTTGCTAGTGCGCAACCAATACGGGGGTTCCGGGTTCGATTCGGAACTATGTGTCTGCCCTAATACCATAGTAACACGAAATAGTTCCTGGTGCATTCGTATATCTTTTATCAAGACGAGATCGCAGTAAATCATATAAAATAAAATAGCGGACAAGATGGTAAACACAAGAAGCGGATACAAATCCGAGGAATTTGAGCCGGTTAAAAAAAGATTGCCAGGGGCGAAGGCGGTGAGGGCAGGAGCGAAGTCTGGACTGGCTGAATATTATCCGCCCTTTTTTTATGATTTATGAATCAGAACAAAAAAAAAAGGGCAGAAAAAAATCATCAAAAGTTGCCATCACTCTTCTACTCTGTACAATACTAGACCCCTTGTTCCCTATAATCCCTTCAATTGTATCTATATTCTCTAGATCTCCATCCCGGTGTTCTAATTACGATCATTGGCGTTATTCATTCCCCAGTTTCGTGTTTCTTCGTGCTCCACTCTCGGTGAACTAGTGCGATCCCTTCATAATCGTGATCACGAGTACGTGCTATCCGCCAGCTGTTCCTGTTTGTTCCTTGTGTTGCGATCCTAACTTCTTAGGCAATTGAATAGATAACCCTAGGGCATTCATCTTGCATCACAATGTCCAACATCAAAGCGACTGTGAAAGAGTCGTTGATCGGGAGCTCCGGCGACCAATCCCAGCCTGTGTCCCAGCAGATGAAGTCCAATTTTTATCGCCATGCGAGGAAGGATGAGCAGACGGGAGAATTGTATATGAATGAGGAGGATTTTGTCAATGCAGTTGCTCCTGTCCAGGAAGATTATGTGAGTCGCGATCCTTTTGTTTGGAATATGTCATTTCGCGTTTTGGTAGGATGGCTGGCTGATGCGAGTTCGGATTGTAGCACAAGATCAAGCGAGAACAGTATGGGTTGCTGTTTAGGGTTGCGGACAAGAGAGGAACTGGCAAGCTCAATCTTTCCGATTGGGCGACTTTTGAGTCTTTGCTGTCAAAACCGGACGCTGAATATGAGATCGCTTTTCGTCTCTTTGACACGGAGGGAAACGGTACCGTCAAGTTCGAGACCTTCGAGAACCTGAATAGCTTTAATAAAGCCAACGACCGGATACCTTTCGACTGGAACTCAGAGTGGGTGTCGTTGTATGCCGGACGAACCAAGACTCGCCATGATATGACCTACCCTCAGTTCTCACAGATGCTCCGGGGCCTTCAGGGAGAGAAAATCAGGCAAGCTTTCCACCTTTTCGACAAGGATGGTGACGGCTATATTGCCCCGGATGACTTCCAGCGCATTATTCTCGAGACTTCCAGGCACAAGTTGTCAGACCATGTTTTGGAGAATTTGCCCACCTTATGTAACATCTCAGCTGGCAGTAAGATTTCGTATGCTACTGTCCGCGCATTCCAGAACATCATGCGCGAGATGGACATGATCGACCTGATTGTGCGCGAGGCGACGAAAAACAGCGAAGACGGTAAAATCACAAGGACCGATTTCCTGAACGAAGCCGCTCGAATCACCCGCTTCTCCCTTTTCACCCCGATGGAAGCCGATATTCTCTTCCACTTTGCGGGTTTGGATGCTCCTTCTGGCAGACTCTCACAGAAGGATTTTGCCAAGGTCGTTGATGCATCGTGGCGAACACCTTTCGAAATCGCTGGACAAGCCGCTACCTCCGCATCTGAAGCCGCGCACAAGGCAGCGGATAAGACCAAGTCGCTACTCCATGGCGTCTTGGAATCCGTTCACCACTTTGCTCTTGGGAGTCTTGCGGGTGCTTTCGGCGCGTTCATGGTGTATCCAATTGATCTCGTCAAGACTCGTATGCAGAACCAGCGATCGACCCGTGTCGGCGAAAGACTGTACAATAACTCGATCGACTGCGCTAGGAAGGTGATCAGAAATGAGGGTTTCACGGGTCTTTACTCGGGCGTGTTACCTCAGCTTATTGGTGTTGCACCGGAGAAAGCTATCAAGCTTACCGTGAACGATTTGGTTCGGAACTTCTTCACGAACAAGGAGACTGGCAAGATCAAGTGGGGTCACGAAGTCATTGCTGGTGGTTCTGCAGGTGCTTGTCAAGTGGTAAGTGCTATGTCCAAGACAACCATTGTGGTCATACTAACATGGTGCTACAGGTCTTCACCAACCCTCTTGAAATCGTCAAAATCCGTCTGCAGGTCCAGGGTGAGATTGCCAAAACCGTCGAGGGTGCTCCCCGTCGTTCGGCCCTCTGGATCGCAAGGAACCTTGGTTTGATGGGATTGTACAAGGGTGCAAGCGCATGTCTCCTCCGTGATGGTACACCATTCCCTGTCCAATCCCATAGCAGAGAGCAAGGCTAACAACAGCAGTCCCCTTTTCGGCGATCTACTTCCCCACGTACTCGCACCTAAAAACCAGTGTCTTCGGCGAATCACCAACCAACAAACTCGGAGTCTTCCAGCTCCTCTCAGCAGGCGCCATAGCCGGTATGCCAGCCGCCTACCTAACAACCCCCTGCGATGTAATCAAGACTCGACTTCAAGTCGAAGCCCGCAAAGGCGACACGAAATACACAGGTCTCCGACACTGTGCTTCAACAGTTTTTAGAGAAGAAGGTATCCAGGCATTCTTCAAGGGCGGACCGGCCCGTGTGATCCGCTCATCTCCTCAATTCGGTTTCACTCTCGCCGCATACGAAGTTCTCCAGAAACTGCTTCCCATGCCAGGAGAAGCGCGCGAGTCTTCACCCACCGGAGAAGTCGAACCAGGCGTCGGACTGCAGTACGCCAAGGCTCCCCTGCCGTATTTGCGGTCGCGGAATGCGCTGAAACTTATTCTGGATTTGGATGAGAACATCGGGCGGGTCCGAATCCCGCAGCCGCAGAATTGGCCGAGGGTTTTGCCCCAGCAAAACAAGCAATAATTGATCTAGATATCAATTAGTTTCCCGATTCTTTTCCCTTGGTCTGGATTGGAGCGACGTTCGTCTTAGCCTATCTTATCTTTCATTTGGTTTCGTTTTGATTGTCGGTTTGAGCATGAAGGATTCATTTCATTTGTTTGATCTATGACTTTCTTTTGTTGTGTTTAGACTCTGCCTCGCTTGGATAATTAGAGCAAAGATAGCGCTTGTTTTTTCATTTTGGCTTGCCTCTTTTGCCATTTTCCGTTGCACTCACTGCACTGCGCTGTACTGCAAATACTAACCAACCTTACCTATGTACAACAGCGCATAGACAGGTAAGGAAGAGATGTGTCATTGTCATTGTCACTGTATCATCTTGTCAACCTTGGTGTAATATCATATCTACATTACTTGCTCTGCCTTGATTATTTTCAACATACATACACATGCCAACCCCTCGACCTTACGTGAGTGTACAACTACTTACTTACCTAGTCACTTTCCCATTGGTTTCATCTCTAATGGGTTTTTGGATGTATTCTAGTGTTGTTTCTGTTTTCAGGTTGTTGGATTGAGAATTGGCGATAGAGCAGATAGATATATATTTCGTTGCTTCGGAGAAAGTATGATATTCAGATGTTAAACATATAATCGTTTGGACCCAAATTGGTATCACTCAATATATTTTCATCAAAGCTACATATACGAAGTCGTCTATAGTACATTGACACCATTTCAAGGGAGACTTGATGTCCATACACCACCGGCAAAATTACCGGTCGAGGAATCTATTTCAATCAAAATACTTCACACCCATCTCCATGGAGGAAAGTCGCGACCCGGCGTCCCGCACTTATTCACCACTAAAAGAGTGAATTGCGGAAATCAATGGCGGATGGATTGATCATATCGAGCAGCGAAAACTGCATCAACCGTGCCCGGTCCATAGGTCCACCAGGTCCAAGCCGACAATTTCCAGCGTTTACACCGATTCGGCATATTGCTACGGAGCATAGAATCAGTGAAGAGCGGCGGGAGTGATGACACTCCAGCTAGTGGAGTGATTCGGGTGAATGGCGAGAGCAGATGAAGGGCCTCGAAACAACCTCGTTTTCGAATAAATTAATAGAAATTCAATTTCCTAGCACCGACTGTTTTCGCAGTCTTATCATCGACATTGCCTTCGGCAGGAACGACGGGGTCTTTCTCCTTATCAGCGGACGGTTGCGATTTCGGCTCTGGTTTGGATTGCTGAGCGGCTTTCGCTTCCGAGGCATGCTTGTGCCATAATGAATCTTCTTCTTCGAGTTCACGGAGGACTATGCGGAACAAGAATTAGCCAATCGATTTCTCTCAAAAAGACAGAGCAAATGAGAAAGATAGAACAAACCTTCTTCCCACTCCCTCTCCTTCGCCTCATCCCCCGTGCCTAACATCTTCTCAACATCAACCTTCTCCCCGCGCCCTACCTTCCCAATAACCTCTTTCAACAATGAGATCTTGGCATCCGTCGACCTCGTATATGTTGCGAAATCATGTTTAAGCGCAAGCATGCGAATAGCTTGCGAACCGATCAGGATGAATATAATGATGTAGAAACTGGCCGGATTCCATTCTTTGGACTTGATATCTTTTTTATCTTTTCGGGATTGTCGATTGCGCAGGAATTTCGGGACCAATGAGCTCCAGAATGACGTTTGGGCTATTTTTGGGAGCGAGTCGGAGGATTGGAGTTGGATGTGCCGTGGCGTGGTAATGTGGTATGTTCGTGTTAGGTGGGGAGTGCGGAGGGTTTGAGGGCGAAGGTGAAGGCGGAGGAGTCTTGGGGTGTTCATTTTGGAGGAATAGTCCGAGAATGGTGAGGTTTGAGGAGTTGAGATTGATTGTAGAACGGAGACAAAAGACCATCAAGGCAAGATTAAGGTGTCGACGCTAGTCCGTATTAGGGTTAGTGGTGTTCGTTGCCGCGACAACGCAGTTTAACCACCGAAGCAAATGCACCTTACGCTTCACCTGTACTAGATGACTTCGAGGTCACCCTATTTTCAGACCTACAATATCAATGGCGGTCGCGAATTTACTTTCCGATTCTCCGGTGGAATCGGTGAAGCTTGCCGTTAGATCGACGTCGACTTGCTCGAATGCCACGGTGTTGTCGGTTCAATCCCTTTTACGAGACTCCAAAACACCGGAGACGGATAGTCGAAAGACAACGAAGACAACTGCGAAGAGGTCAACGACTACGACTAAAGCTGCTCGAGGAACAAGGACAAAAACACCTACGAAAGATGCGACGTTGAACCTCCTGACTGAGGAGGGTCCCCGGCTATCAACGCAGGAGAAAGTTGCGTTCGCGACGGAGCTTTTCAATGCGTCTTTGAAGACGCTTTCGGACGAATTGAAGGCTTTTAATTTGAAGCAGGGTCCTGTACATGAAGCTCCCAAAACTCCTCTGAAAGCCTCGTCGCCGAATAAATCCAGGGCCAAGACTAGGAAGACGGAAACAACCAAAGATACACAGACCCCTCCAGAAGAGGCCGATAATGGACTTGTCGCTGTTGCTGAATGCAGTAGATTGGCATTATCATGTTTGAGGACGTTACCTGGTGATGAATCGAAGCAGCCAATTGGACATCCAAATATCAGACTCGAGCAAGGGGCGTGTGTGCTGGCAGGGAGGTTGATAACACTTGGTCTCAATGATTTGGCGTATAAGGAATTGAAATCTCTGAAAAGGAGGATATTACAATACTTGGACAAACAGGGACCGGACGAAAACAAGGCTGTCGAGAAGAGTAAGACAAAACGCGCGCGGGAGGAGGAACCAACGAAAGAGAAATTGTCCGATCTTCCCACCTTTCCTGATGTTTCAAATGCCCGTCATTTACATGGGCTACTGGTTTCCTTTCAAGCAAACGCAATGCGACTTATTGCTACAGAGAAGAAGGCATCCACCGTGCAGAAAGTTTCATCTTCACTACAACTATCCGAACCAAGCAGTCCTGCGAACATCATACTGGCGGCGGTGGAATCGGGGAGCCTTCCTAGTGACAAGGGGGCGCTTCAACTACAATTGCTGTCTAACACGGTGCTTTCTCTATGTTCAGGAACACGCCAACTAAGCGAAACACTTACTCCGGGAACTCGAGATCAATTAAAGCCTACAACGGCACTAAACCTACAGCTCCTATCTCTCGAGATCAAATGCATGGGCTGGAAATTATCCGGTCATCAATGTGAAGAGGCAAAGGAGATGTGGGACCCATTGGCACGGTACCTTGGGAGTTTTTTCAACCATAGCAAAAGCGTAGAACGATCCGAGTTTATTTCGATATCACGAACGATTTTTGGACTTCGATCTTCTGTCATTGAAACGAAGAAATCTGCGGTTAATTTGAACACACCCTCGGTAGCCAGAATTACAACCATTCTCGGCCAACTCGCTCAAGAGGCGGGCTGTTATGAGGAAGCTTCGAAATTATTCACGGAAGCTCTCGCTCCACTCTCAGCAGGGCAATGCCTTGGGCTAGCAACAGTACGTTGCAAGCTTGCTTCTGTTTATTTCCAAGCCTTGAAATCATCAAGTGTGACTCCAAATTCCAAGGCGTCGCATGCAATATCGGAAGCAACTACGACATTAGGATTACCACTTAAGGGAAGCGCGAACGACCTTGATGAGCTCCTTGTTGAGTCTGCGAAATTGAAGAAACTGGCAGTGGCCTGGCTAGGAGATCTGGTTACAAAGACCACTGATTCTGATTCCGAAGAGAGTGACATGGTAGACCGCGTTCGAGGATACCTTCAGGCCTTTCTGAGATTTTTACGACGATATATCGGGCGCCACCCATCGGAAGAGCACGAGGCCAGCGAACGTGAAATGTTTTATAAAAGGGCCAGCATGTCCAGAAGCATCGTTATTGCCGCCGTTGATTCAGCCGTAGCTATCGGGAAAGTGTCAATCACATCCCAACGGCCTCCTTTTGAAGACATGATATCTGTTTTATCCGATTGCCAACGTCTCCTTACGACCATATATTGTAATACCGAGGAATCAGATGCCTCTGAAGCCGACAACATCGGTTTGGCATTTGTCAAAATATCAAACCTATTTTGGTCTCGCTATATTAAGGAGAAGGAGTGTGGGAAAGATTATCGGCATCTTGTTTCCCTCCTGAAGCAGTCAACAAACTTACTGTCTACTTGCTCACCTTATCAACGGAGTGTCGGGTTTGCAGCTGTTAAATTCGAAAGACTTGCCCATCTTTACCTCGAGCGAGATATGTCTGCGGAGTCTGACAAAGCATTTCGCCAATCAATCAATGAGCATATAGAGGCTGGGGTCCTTCGAAATATTACGACCAGTGCAATTGGGAACTTTTCACATCGTGTCTACCAAGAAGCGAAGAGTAGCGGTTTTATGCTTAGCCGAGTGCTTTCTGCATCTTTGAAGATGAAGCTGCGCCGATCAGAGTTGAAAGTACACTATGATTTTGAAGATGGAATGGACCAACAGGAAAGAGGTCTCCTTCTCGAATGGCAAATGGGTATGCTCACGGATCTGCATGCGCATTCAACCAGAAGTGATCATTTCCGTTCTGCATTCAGTTCCCTTCTGTCGGAGATTCTGGATCTCTACACGCCAGATGATTATCCTGTCCGTCGTTTGCGAGCTATTTTGTGTGCGATACGGTTCTCACTGGAACGACCTGGCTCTTTGGACGCATCATTGCTACAGAATATTATCGAAGAAGGGAAAAGCGCTCTTACAGAAGTGCAACATACAGGGAACGATTCGGCTCTAGCTCCATTTGAGACACACATCAAGAATTCATTGCACCTTACTATAGGCCTACACCAAGGGAACTTACGAGCAGAGGACCTGAGCCAGGTGATTACTTCGTGGACGTCAATTGTGAAAGATTGCCGTGACCAAGGATCACTTGAATCACGCATAGCCGATATGGAATACTGGGTACTCCAAATCAAATCTGTGATTGATTACACGGAGATTCATGGCCTATGGAAGATTCAGCTATCTGCGCTTGAGTTGATTTTACGCATCACCGAGATTCAGGAATTGCACGACTACTCCGATGCCACGATCATTCTTTCACGACTGGTACTACAATACTGCCGCCTTGGCCACTGTAAAAGAGCCGGTGACCTGCTTTCCCGCGCAGATCAATATCTCACTCAACATGAGGTCTCTCCCTTAGCAACGCTATCACATAAGCTTGCGCAAGTAGAATACCTACTTGAAACTGGAGACGTCGACAAGGCGGCAAGTATTCTCTCGGCGGCTCGTGTGCTGTATGAGAAGAATCAGAAAAAGCAAGATTTGACAGCAGTGTCTGTTCTCTCGAAGATTTCATGGGAGAGACTGGTTGCTGATGCAGCGTTCATCCACTCTCGACTTTCGTTTGCACAGGGGTTGACGACTCAAGCGCTCTTCTTCGCCAAATTATCCGTCAGGTTGAACTGCCGGCTTTGGGCTAAAGTTGAGAAGATTGCCCAGAAGAAACAGGATAAACTCCTTGCGAATGGTACCTCTGAAATGGACAGTGTTGTTGAAGGGATATCCAAACTCGATGTCTCTCAACATATGCCGGAGTCATCGATTAGCTATTCCCAAGGCACTCCTTTCTGGCCTCACATTGGCTCACATCATGCTGCCCTTCTGAATCTCTCGAGCTTGTCCGCACATCATGGCTTGTTCCAAGATGCTATTTATTATGGAGAACAAGCATTGAAGATAAACAAGTCGCTCAACGCTAGTGTTCGACTGGTTGCTTCACAAGCTCACCTCGGCTCGCACTGGATTCTGGGGGGCCATATCTCGGAAGGTCAGGAACTTCTGGAAGCTGCAGCGGAGGTGTCCAAACAGGTGGACAGTGGGATTGAACTTGCGTCTTTGCAAATGGGGCTGGCGTCTCTTTATAAGGCGCAGGGCCGTTATAAGGACGAGCTTCGGGTTCTTGTTGACGCTGATAAGATTCTTTCTGCTTTCAGTGGCTCTGGAAATTCGGAAGTGTCACCAGTATCCTCAGGAGTTGCTGGGCTAGAGGATGGAATGGACAAACTGAAGATTCATGGAACGACCAGAACAACACAACAGCAACCAACTACGGGCCGCAGGACACGTGCGGCTACGACAACCACCCGGGCACGATCAAAAACGACATCCGTGGTAAATGCAAACCCTCCGGCGCTTGAATCGAAGTCTCTGTTGCGACTTAGAGGTGACATTCTTCGAGAACAAGCTGGTTGCTCGCGGGCATTACGAGATTTTGACAAAGCGACAAACCTGTTAAATGATGCGCGAAAGTTTTCAGTCTCTAAAGACAGCCAAATTCCGCTGCACATTAGAGAAAGTGAACACCTTCTCGCAGAGGCAATACGGAGATTTGCGACACACGCTGTTTACTGTGTCCTCCCGGAATCCACCATTTCTTCGCCAGCATTGCAGTCGCCGAAGAAATTGGCAGAAGCCATGCCTTCTGGAGGCTCAACGAAATCCTCTGCCACCCGGAGACAGAGGGCACCTTCAAAAGCAACGCATTCAAAAGCATCGAGAGCGAGCGAAGATTTTTGTGTCATGCTGTCCAAAGCTGGCGATTGTCTTAATTCCATTTTCGACGAGGCTACAGTACTAGGGTCTACTCTTGACGGCCATGCTGCTTCCCGGCTGATGAGCAGAATATCTATGCTGACTCACGCCACAACTCCTGGATCTTCCCTGGCATGGCCTCAGTCGCCAGCTACTTTCAATGGTAAGATTGCAATCGCTTTCAGCAAACATGGTCTAACTTTTACAGAAATCGGCCGCATTGGAGCGTTTGCTCGGGAGCGTAGAGCAATTGATATCGACAAACAGCTGACTAGCTTTTCCAATCCATTACTGTGGCCCTCACCGTCAGTCTCAGCAGTCGAGCTCGATGACGGCATGAGTTCGGACTTTACCAAAGAATACGTCGACATCCTGCCGGAAAGCTGGAATGTTCTATCATTATCTTTGAGTGCGGACCGTACAGAATTTGTAGTATCCCGGCTACGGAAGGATCACTCTCCATTCCTTTTGAGGCTGCCACTCCGGAGAGGAAATGATGAGGATGAAGATGAGCAGTTTACGTTTGACGATGGACAGGAGGAGATGAAGGAAATCATCAAGCTAGCTAACGAGAGTTCACACGCTGCTCGATCCCAGGCCGATAAGAACTCCAAGAAGGAATGGTGGAGAAATCGGGAGATACTTGATCGACGTCTTGAGAATCTGTTGCAAAATATCGAGAATGTTTGGTTTGGAGGTTTCCGGGGGGTTTTCTCACCTGTTCCCCTTGGCAACACGCCATTGTCTCGATTCGCCAAAGCCTTCCAGACAATCCTCGACAATCATCTTCCCTCTCGACGGAAGGGGAGTCGATCTACGGCACCAAAGTTAACACTTCACCAAAATGTGTTGGAACTATTTGTTGGAATACAGGGATTAGAAGACCAAGAGGATCCGGAAGAGACCTTGATGGACCTTCTCTATTTCGTGGTGGATATCTTGCAGTTCCAGGGAGAACGCAATGCCTATGATGAGATCGACTTTGACATGATGGTTGTTGAGACCCTTGATGCGTTGAGAAGCTACCACAATGCTGTTGCAGATGAACAGCAGCAAGCGCCGAATCGCACTGTTCTGATTCTGGACAAGTCTCTACATATGTTCCCATGGGAATCCCTTCCTTGTCTCCAGGGCTATCCCGTTTGTAGGGTCCCGTCCTTGGAATGTCTCCGTGAGCGGGTCCTGCAATTCCGAAGTGAAAAGGCCGGAAAGACTGTCTCTGGGCATGGTATCAATCGCAATCACGGTAGCTACATCCTCAATCCTGGAGGCGACCTCCAAACAACACAAGGAACCTTCAACGAAGACCTCTCCAGCCTAAAAGGGTGGACCGGAATAGTGAACCGAGAGCCAAGCGAAGAAGAATTCAAACAATGCCTCTCATCCAATGACTTATGTCTCTACTTCGGTCACGGCAGTGGCGCCCAGTACATCCGAGGGCGAACAATCAAACGCCTAGAGAAATGCGCAGTGACATTCCTTATGGGCTGTAGTAGCGGAACCTTGACCGAAGCAGGCGAATATGAACCGTACGGGACGCCTATGAACTACTTGCACGCGGGGAGTCCAGCATTGGTTGCGACACTTTGGGATGTAACAGATAAGGACATTGATCGATTTGCGCGGTCGACGTTTGATAGATGGGGTCTTTTTGGGAAATCGAGTGGTAAACCTGGAATAGCTTTGGATGATGCTGTCGCTGGATCTAGGAAGGCTTGTGTAATGAGGTTTTTGAATGGGGCAGCACCGGTGATTTATGGAGTTCCGGGGGTATTTTTGGAATAGACTCGGCTTTGGATGAGTATTTAATTTTTGTATTTTTATGCGTTATTTTAATACCAGCGATATTTAATGGCAGACATGATATACATACAGGTAATGAGGAGAAAGAAATCCCCCGAAGTAGAAAACCGGTCCGTCTGCCGGCTTCCCCTCACTCTCCCCACTCTCCAACTTCGTCATTCCCTTATTTATTCCCCTCGTCTCCCTCTTGTCCAATCCCTCCCTCAAACACCTCGTCCCAATCCACCC
>MVGC01000599.1:0-11760 GCA_003589665.1 Aspergillus sclerotialis | reverse complement strand
CAAGATGGATGTAGGTGGGATAGGATCTGGTGGGGGTTAGTAGGGTACTTGGGATTAGGGTAGTGGTGGTGGGCATACTTCGTAGACTCTGTCTATCTGGCTATAGAGTATTGATTGGTTGATTGTCTTTTCTAACTTGTTGGCGTTAAGTATGTATGTAGATTGATAGATGAGGGGAATAAAGTATGAATAATCGGTCCGACATTGATAACTGATCGGATATCAACATTGGCGATTCTACAAGTAGTAATATCAAGTACAATAGACCAATTCCGTGCTAGCATTGGCTAAATATTTACCTAGGCACGCCCATGGAGTTTCGACTTTGGTAATTTACTTAGTAGTCCGCACTCTGCGTAAAATGCAATATCCGACACCTTCCGATAACAGGTAAGGATCGGATGTGTATTCTGACTTGAATGTATGTACTGTATCTATCAGGCTATAGAGTATACCCATCTGTCTAGCACTGTACAATCTGCAAGATTAGACCTTGCAGTCAGCCAAAAAGTCCTCCCACCTAGGGCGATCAGTCCCATTCGGTCGGCTCGCTCTCGCAAACTTATTCTCAACACCATCAATCTGCGCAACCGGACTCACAACCTCAATGTCTGCCTTATACGCCTCTGAATTCCATTTCTCGGTCAGTGCATTCGATCCCGCATCGTCAGGCGAAACATAGAGATGCGGGAAGCGAGTCTGCATGATCTTGAGAACAGTCGACGAGATCCGATCGACGCTATCACAGTGGCGCAGCTTGAAGAATTCCGGCGGGAGCGCAGCCCTCATATTCTCTTGTACCGCTGGAGAATACTTACCCACGGCAAAGAGAAGGATATCATAGTGCATCAGGGATGATTTCCCGTGGTACGAGCCTCCTGTCTTGGCGCGGTGATATAAACCCGTCAATGCGGCGATAGCACCCATGCAGCCTGTTCCGTAGTCAGAAATTGGGAAGGGTGGGACGACGGGAGTAGAGAGGCCCATGAATTGGCCTTGGGCCCAAGCAATTCCGGTTACCTATACTGGTATTAGCGTTGTAGGAAAAATTGTAATTCGGGTTGACTACTCACGCAGTCAGCAATCTGCTGCCAGCCTGGTCGACTAGCCCATTCGCCTTCATATCCGAAGCAGTTCTCATTCACGTATACTATTCCTTTCCCGCGCTTTTCGGCTAGCGAGGCGAGGGCGTTTGGTCCGTACCCTAGTTTCTCTAATGCGTCAGGCCGGTACCCGTCAACTACGACATCGACGTCCGCTAGGAGTTCTTCAAATTGGCGTCGTCCTTCTTCAGTCTTTAGGTCGAGGTCGGCGGCGTGTTTGCCTATGTTACCATCGACCTGGAAGAATGGGACATCGGAGAGGTTAGGGCTGGTGATCTTTAGAACGTCCGCTCCATATTCAGACAGGATGCGGGTGACGGTTGGACCGGCAATTATGCGGCATAGCTCTAAGACCTTGATCCCTTCGAGGATCCTTTTGCTTCCGGTGCGGCTGGCAGGGAATGGAGTTGGAGGTTGATTGCCCTTCAGACGAGATACTTTCCACGGGGGTTCTTGTACGTTGAGTGCGCCCTAGAGAAGTTAATTGACTGATTTTTAGAGATCAGAAAAGAACTCACATGTGGAGTCTTGATAAAGTCTTCGTGCTTATATGCTGTCACACCAGCTTGTCTTCTCTCCCTGTTCATGTCCTCCAACTCAGCAGCGCTATATTTCTGCACCTGAGCCTCAATCACCTTGATGATCTCCTCATAATCTGTCAGATCGGGACGATATCCATCCAGCCCAATCATATTCAGAGTCGTAGTAGCTTCGAGAGAGCCGTGAATATGAAAGAACTCGCCCTCATTCTTAGTCTTGTATAGATTCGCAGACATCCGCCGATAGCCATTTGATTGAGCTTCCAGAAGATCCGTATCTACATCATAGAATACAGTTAGACAATTCAAAAAGCCATAACCTAGTATCCAAACCTTTCAACTTTGCTTTAACACCAGGATCCAATTTCGACAACCCATCCACTTTAGCCATGTACGCTTGGCATCCAAACGCAGTAGCTCTCTCAAGGCTGATCTTCACATTTCGCTTCTGCAGAGATTGTCCATACCGTAAATCAGCGATGGCTCCTGCCACTGAACCTTCAATCCCTTTCAAGGCAGCGAGGGTCTCTGTCTCCTTAAAGGGAATCGGAAAGTAGATCTGGTCATGGGAGGAGTAAAAAGATACAGCATCCTTCCCTTTCACAACCTCTGGAGGCAGGTTAAACCGCTCGGCTTGGTCGCAAAGCTGAGCGAAGATTCGACCTGCCTCCTGGACCGGTGAATACGCTCCAGTATCAGGGTTTGCCACCATAATGATCTGGATTGATCAGATAGTTCCGCAATCAATTGGCTTTGGTAAGATATTATATAGATGTCGCCAGATACAAGAACATTCGTCAATAGCGCATTCGTGTATTTATCAAAGCCAATTCCGAGTAACTAGCCTCGGGTATATATAGCCGTCGGCTCCTCGTAGAGAGTGTCGAAGTAAGTAACATCTTCAGAGCCACCCCGCAAAGAGATGGAGTTCCGAAAAGTGAACGGGCCGGGAGGAAATCAATTCGGATGTGACACCGATAAGATCGGATGAAATTCTGCCTCAGAGGAAGGCGGTGTGCCTGATTGTCCACCAATAAAATATTGTACTTTTACTGAAGTGGAGAGCTCTAAATTGTACTAGGTATATAACAAGCAGGTCAACTACATACGCAGACCTGCGTTGGAGAACAAAACCGTATTAGATGCCTTGGTCCTTGCAAAGGGCCTATTTATCCTTACCATCTTCAGAGCCTGCGCTCTTGGGATACCAATCCTGTATTAACCACCGAAGGTGGATTCGAGCCCGCAATGAAGCCGAATTAGCCGTGCGTCAGTCGACTCAAGGCTGAGTCTGCTTAGTATCTGTCGCTACATCAACTTTCGAACTGGACATGAACAGTGTCGCGCTCATTCACTCCTACTGCACGGTCGACACAGAGAACTACAATGGTATCGACCTCTCGGAATCTTGGCCGTAAAATGGAAAACTAGGAGTCTCCGAGCTCTCCGTCAAACACGCCGGTCACCTTCCTCCCATGCTTCACAATGTTAGATTCACCGTGGAGCGTCACCAACGCGTTCGGGTGACTGGGCGCACCAGCGCAGGAAAGTCCCCACTTGTGCTAGTGCTTTCCAAGAAATAGATGACTTGATTCAGCGTCAGCTACGGTCAGCTAAGTTGGCCGATTCAGAACGACTTGACTGGTTATTGCATGTCGATTGCGAACTGTTGCGTCATGGATGCGGGGAGGGTGGTGGAGGCTGGTAGTCCGAGGGAACTCTTGCAGATAGAGGGAGGTGTGTTTCGGGGGATGGTAGAGCAAGATGCTGAGAGGGAAGTACTGAAGATGTTGATTTTGAGGGATACTTTGTAAAGACTTTAGAAGGGATAGTAAAGAAATGGTTTTCGAAGGCAGCGCAGAGCCCTACTCATGTAAAGCGGTATCCGTTTCCAATACCTTTATTACAGTCGAGATGCAACATCCTCGAAAGCCTTCAAATCATCCAATAGAGGCATGATAATTGATACGAACATAGTTTCTTGAAAATGTTCATCATCAAGCTCAGCGTCTGCCGTGTCAGTCCAGAATAAACACCTCTTAACGACATCCGCGTATCTTCCGCTCTCGCCATGTGCAAACCGAATATACTGATGAGCCGTTCCAAAGCTAGCGACATCGTCACCATCATTACTGCCGTCTGAAACTTCCTGTTTAGCCAATGTGCAGCCCAACGATAACTTAATAAGTGCTAGGCCCAGAGGAAACAGGGGGTGGTTATCATCATGGTTGTTGCCATACCAGAGGTTTGGCGACGAATTAGGGCTTTGTAAGTGTTCTGAGAGACGTAGGGAAAGCCAAGCGCAATGGGCCGAGATGGACTGGTTATCCTGTTGTCGAATGAGCAAAATGTCCTTCGTTCCCCAGTCTGACTTTAGCCAACTGCCATGGTACTTAAACACGCTGCACGCAGGATTTACCGCCAGACTTAAACGCTCCCTTCTGCTAAGTAGACACTGGCTGTAGTAGAACTGATGCGCATGGGCGCCCATGGATGAGGGAAACAGGTCATTGAAAGAATGCATCTCTGTCCTTCGAGTCAGGTTGCCCGTCACAAATACTTGATGTTGGTAGGCTGGATTGGCCTTGGCAATAAGACAACCAACAGAGTCAGTAATGGGGCCCTCATATGCGTTGAGCGTCGTACATATGTTGGATATATGGCGGGTGGCGTCTGAAGTAGATATATGTGGAAAGTCTTCCTGTTCAAAACATTTAACCTCGATTTCTGTGCAATGCTTCAAGTATCTCGGAACGAATCCAAGCATCTCTGAACCAACCATCAACCTGAAATTCCGAGGTTTCTCTTCTGTATCCTCATCAGAAGCGTCTGGGCCATTGGTAGCCAACCTAATGCACACAGAATGTTGATCCCTACATGCGCACCCCCAACTCGAAGCTTGCATCATGGCGCCATATAAGCTTTTGGCATATTCCCTGTCCCTCTTAAATCACATAAAGGGCCGCTTTGCACTGTGTTTGTCTTTGAAATTTGTTTTTCGACGTCGCGCTTGTTCAGTCATTGTAGTGCGGCGTTTGCATTTTCCAAGCTAGAGAGCAGATCATTGTACACAGCCTTCGAGACGATAGTTTTAAATTTCTTGATTTCACGGTGCAGAGTAGAGGCATCGTTCCATAATATCTAACCCCTATTAAATTAATTATGCTGCATAGAATTCCCTAGGGTAGAAATCCTAGGATCGATGGCATACGTCCATAGAGTCAGAACTTAGTCCTAGCCTCTGGCATAGCTCCTGCAACAGTGTAGATGCATTTGCCAAGTTACCCACAAACGCATCATAGTCTCGGCCAAATTCGCGACGTAATCTCGCTTCAAGTACTTCATCCTTCCATAATGGCCCTTCTGGATCATTAATAAGGACATCGATGTCATCTTCGTAGCCGATATCTTCAAGCGCTGTCTCTAGCGTATTCAGAAGTAAGCACTTCTGTGTCCGGATTCTGGTGCAGTATAGCATAAGCTCAATACGATATCTTCTCGATCGGAAGGATTTGAGGCTCTCGATTCCTCGAACATAGTTATCAAGCTGGTTGATAAGAAGGGGCAAAATTCCGATCACCACGCCGGCTACGTCAAACCCTGACATAGTGAAGCACTTTTGATGGCCCAAAAATCCTAGAAAGTAGTATTTTTCTAATACGTTGGATCTGAAGCGCACAAGGCTGGCGTCCTCCAGGTTGCAGCCTCAGTCAGCGTCACCTTATCCAACAACCACGCGTGTACGAAGTTCAACAGAACCGCGTTAATAGTGAACTAGGAATCTTCAATTGGCCTGCTGTAATATATAAGAGGCGCAATATGGCGAATAGATATCTACCTATACGTTCATTGGACGAACTGGGCAGTCTGAGGCAACATGCTGTAGATCTGGAAAATCGTTTACAAGAGCAGGCGAATTGATTGAAGGATTGGAAGAAATGGTAGAAGGATAGATGATAACCGTTATACACAAAGAGAATATGGAACTGAGGAAAGCTTAAGAGCACTAAAAAGGAGGAAAATAATGTGCAGAGTTAATGGGGGGAAGAAAGTCAGGTGAATTAGCCTCAGCGAATGAATACGAGCAACATGCAAGCTGTGCTGTAGAGCCAAACAACCCCGCCATACTTTACAGTACCAACCCGAATAACTACTACTTACTACTTTTGAATTCGCCATCACTGCTCTGCTACGTTTTGGATAGAAGTTACTATGGTGTGCTATGGAGAAATCGATATCAACCGTTTTCAATACGACATGCCATCAGTTCAGACGGCTAATCGCTTCAGGGCGCTTACAGGGGCTCGATGAAGAAGTTCTGCAGGAATGTTGGAAAGATGAACTTGGTCGCCTCCAGGTTTGGGCTTCCAACATCAAAGTAGATCGAGTCTCGTTGGAGCATAGACTACGTTATGGGCCGCATATTAAAGATCAGACCATACTTCTGCTATCCGGCCTTCAGGAACTGCTTGATGATGTGGATGAAGTTATCGATGGGCCAAGGGATGATTCCATGGACGATGAGTTTGATGGGTATGACTGAACTCCAGCAACTTCACCAGGCGATCGTTGAAACAGTCACTTGCCTGAACCAAATGTCCATGGCGATTTCCCGTCCACCTAGATTCGATCCAAAGGAACGCAGAAGACTACAAAATGATAATGGCCCTCGTTCATCGGGGAGATTTGGGCAACCAGAGGTAGCTAGGCCCAGTGGAGGACACCATGACGTTTCATTGGCACCGTTTGAGCGGCTTCCGTCAGGTGAAATGATGCCAAGTAGGATATCATCTTGGGATATCGTACATGGGACAACACGATGTACCGAATATTGCACCATCGGTACGGCTGCGACTTCCCGCCGATCATACTCATGCTCATCTGCGGAGTATCCTCCACGTTATCCTTCTTCGCAATACCCGCCGCTACAGTATCCACCGTCTCAATATCCCATTTCTCAACATCCACTTCCATATTATACGCCCCAATCCAGTTATGAATACACTCAGCCAATGACTGCAAGCCGTTGGAACCCATATCAAGCCGCTAGGTATCCCTTTATTGAGCGGGAATACCCCTGTGCTTATAGGACTCGGGATTGCGATGGCTATTCCACTACCGGCAATGCCAGCGCTTCTAGCTATACTAGTTATAGCTATTCTACTGCTGACGGTGCAAGTACACCTAGGAGTAGATGAAATGCTGAAAATAGTGGACAAGATCTCGGTATGAATACTCGCAGCGGTGTGCTAGGGTGCAAAACGCATGGCGAAGACTCGCCGAATACATGGATGGAGTAAAACAACAACAATCACAGTCAAAGACTCCCTTTTCTGAAAGCTCTCAGAGAGATAACGTTTTTGCAGCGATGCTAGTCGTCTTCGAGCTGCCCAGTCATTTGATCATATATCCAGCGAGGACTTTCTAAACTGAGCTAACCACGGTGAAATGATTGTTCGAAGATTGGTATCCAGTCTTAGTTGCCTTCATAACTGTCGGATAAAGTTAGTCACCAGAAAAAAGTAATATATATTGGCATTCAAGCTAACTTGAGGGGCAGGAACTAAGAAAGAGCCGTACAACACCATCTTCAGAATCATCATGAATCATCGGTGGTGATGACGACGACAATATCGACCCTTGGGGCGGCGTCGAAAATGTATATAGCCATGTTTCACTATTAATAGCCAGATATTGTCGGATGTCGATAACCGAGAGGGCACTATTTGGGACTTCCTTATCTATCCACACTTCACAGCAAAGTGTATGATGCAAATTTCGAAAGTACCGCCATCAATGCGTGAATAATGTCCAGTTCCTGACCCATGGGGTCTCATAATCAGGCTTGACGCCAATCTTCAACTCAGACGCATTCAGAGGGGATATATCGTTCGAGCCGGATGGCCAAGTCCACATTGGGGAGGGTCCCGTAGACAACGCGGTCCAGAACCAAGTCAAGACAGCAGATTTTCGAATTTGCACAAACTAAGCAAAAAAATAGCCGAATTAGGACCGAGCAAGGACCTTTCGGTTTCTATTGACTTCCACTCCGGAGAATGTCCAGAATGTGGAAGAGATTAGTATACACAGACGCGGGGTGTACTCGGTCATTATCCGTTCGTTCTGACGACATGTATACGGTAGCTGAAACGAGGGGGTGATCCACAGCTAGTCTAATCAACCATAAGCCGCATTTGGAGCACTTGATTGGTATGGGCTATCGCACAAATTTCAAGGTCCAGAAGCGGCAGTGCGCAGTCGTGGGGAATATGACGAAAATACTTACCCCTCCATATTACTACTATGTATCGGGAATTACCTAATGATGTTAGGGTACGATAACAGTTGATTGTGGGACCAATAATAACTGTTATTGGTGGCTAGTTGAGCGACCACGATGTAAGGGAATGGAGAAGAGGGGAATCGCCAAGGTCGGCATATGCAAAGAAGAAGTCTGTGCCCAAATGGTTGAAGTATAGCCGAGTTCAGACATTGGTGAAGAAGGTACCCAAGGGTAAAGAAGCCATACACTCGAAGTGATAAAAATGATTGGATACTTTTCAAAGGTGTTTTAAACAGTCAATCTGTTAATCCATTCATACAGTCAATCAAAAGAAACCCTGATACAAATCCGGGAGGTTCCGGCCCTTGTAATTCGGAAGCCCCACGAGGCCCGACTGCCAATCAACCGGCCCACGAGGGGGAAATGTAGAAAGACAGCAAGGAACAAGGAAGAGTAAGAGGGGTAGATCGCGACAAGTGGTACCTTGGAAAGTATACAGCGTGTACCTCTTGAAGTGTAAGAATGACCTGATAATCCCTCATTTCCATGCCCTAACATGTATTTTCGGTAATATTACTGCCTTAGTCATTCTCTGCCCTCTCCCAATCAGGAAAGACCATCCCAGTCACGCCTTCATTGCTGACTCCTACTTACTTCCTTCCTCCCCCCTCTTCCTTCTCCTCTTCTTCTCTCTACTCTCTACTATCTCCATTAGATCTGTCTATCTGTCTGCTACTTACCGTATTTTGGTCTTTATCTGAGACACCTGTGTCTCCAGCTGACTCCTTTCGCGTTTCCATCGCGTCGCATTGCATCGCATCCGGCGAAGCCCTACTGCTATCTACTAGGTATCCCTTCGCTACAACGCCACCTCTACCAGTTTACTGGAATCTGCTCTACTACCGCTGTGTGTCGTGAGTACAACCCTTTTAGGTTTTATTTTGGTTCTATCTATTCCCCTTTTCCCACACATTTCTTTGTTACCCCTCGTTTCGCGGTTGGATCGCCTCTGACTCATGTGATAACAGGTAGCCACAACAACCACTGCTTCACCATGGCTCCTCAGACTGCTACTTCTAATATCGCGATGGCTCTTGCTGGCAAGACTGCTTCGGTTGATATCCCTAAACCCTGTCCTGGGGTCACTTCTGCTGCTCGGGATGTCTCGCGTTCGGGCCAACCTACTATGCTGCCCACCCCTCCACACTCCATCTCACCCACTCTCGCACCCCACTCCTTCAAGAATCGTGGCAACAGACACCGTCGTTCGCCATCTTCGGATGCGTTGCCGGCTGATTCTGATATTGATTTGGAAGATATCGCCGAGGACACCGAGGGTCATGTCCAGTCTACCGACCAGGACCTTGAGAGTGCCGGCGCAATCACGCCGGCCCTGCTGGCCAAGTACCATCTCCCGGGAATCCTCCTGGGCCAAGGTCCCTTAGCCATACGCCATGTGATGGGCTACCTGACCACATCAGTCCCTGGGTTTTCTAGAATTCCTCCAGCCAAAGCTCGGAGGCTAGTCGTTGCCGGTCTAGAGGGCCGGGGTGGTGGAGGCGGAGGTCTTCACGGCGATGTGGTTTTCGAGAAGGTTGGATGGGGCCGTTGGGATGCGCGACGGCAAGGCGAGCCGTCGCGAAACCACCAGCTTTCGCCTCCCTCGAGTGTCTCGACCTCATTCCCTCAGCGGACCATGCGAATCCCGGATAGTTCTGCATGGAAGAGAGAAAGTTTTAGCGGTGACTCAGCTTTCTTCTCATACTCGGAAACAGGATTTGGTGGGGGCGAAGATATGAATATGGTCGAAGACGAAGCGGACAAGATGTCCCTTGACGGCGATTCACATGACGAGTTCTCGTCTGAGGCTCCAGAAGAGGACATTCAGGATGAGGATTGGGGCGAGGATGACATCACAGACGAAGAGGACTGGGCACATATAGGTGCCGCAGCGCTCCGTGCTCGGTCCTTGAACGGGGGCGGTGGTTTTGTAGGAAGCCATGCTGCACAAAAACCGCCTTACCAGCTGCGAGGCGGGGGTCCTGCCTCATCAACACTGGCGAAGGCAGCACCCCGCGGCCTTCCTATTGAGCAAACTGGATTCTCCGTCCCCGAGGGCGCTGTCAACGACAAAGAGGAGCGCGCTGCAGTTGAAGCGCTCTTACGACTTGGATCTATGTAATGATACCATCCACATGGCGTTATTGGATTTTCTGGGAATACATAACTTCATCAGTCATCGGCCTAGGCAAATCATATAACATGATTTTAATTACGATGCTTTCCCGCCAGGTTTGAATGACCATATGCATTGGGTTGGATTGGAATTGACTTGTTCGGGTATGGCGTTTTCTGGGTTATTCTTAATGGGCCTCGAGCAGCCTGCAATGCAATGCAAATGCACGAATAAGACTGCTCCTCTGGAGTATTTTGGATACCCCTTGTTAGTCTGCATCTTTACTGTTTTACATGCGCGACCTGTTATTTCGCTTGCGGATTTACAGATTTGATCCCCTACAATTTGAGAGCTGTTTCTTGTGATTCCAGCGATTCAATGACAGCGCGAGTTCGACGAGCATGGATACTGGTTGGTTGGCTTAACTGCAGTGTACTGGCCTGTTCATCTACTTGTTAATTTACTACTCGTTTATCCGGTCATCTTTACTGATTGTACTGGGTTACTGTCATGTTGGTTTTGTATATACAAGTTTTACTTGCATCGAACTGGTCATGCATGGAATATATTGACATTATTGTCTAACCGTTTTCTGCATTTACTATTTTGGACATTCTGTATCTTGGATGTAGAGACAAGCACTATGTTTAAAGATAGATATGGAGTCAGGTAGATACATACCTGCAGATAAGCCCAAAGGCTATCTCTTACCTTGTACCTAACGGATAGCAGCCCTTGGGTATCCTGTACCCTAACTAACTAGGGAAGAGCCGAACATGAAAGACACCTATTAGAAACACCCTCTATGATCGAGTACGAGCGGTCTGTTTAATCTACATTCAACAGCTAGCCAAGCCTCAAAGTATTTGTATTTATCACTTCCGATGGAACTAGTCAAATAGCCATATCTCGTCATGTTTCAATAATCGTACTTGGTTCTGTGGTAAGAGGCAGTTGTATTATGCTATGCTATAGTATACTAACTATATGTAAACCCGAGATGAATCAATCAATCGATATAAGATGAATGGTGAGTAACATAACGCCATTGTCCGGTTTTTCATCCATACCCATACCTCATATCCCATATACCAGGTCCGAACCGTTTTGACGAAATTCAGAAATAAAAGCAGCTAGGTAAGTCCTCCTATTCCTTACCAGCAAACTCCAGCCCAAACGGAGATAAAACGTAGTGAATACCAAGGATATGGCAATCCATGCCCAAGTACGCAACCGGTCCATTCCAACATTAATCCCAACCACCAACCAATCCAAGAAACATTCTCCGTCATAGGTATGGTAATCAATATTACCTATTACACGACACCAAGCGACTCAGATCACGTATCATGGGCATCATTAATCCTCTTCCAAACAGCCGCCTCAACCTCCGCAAGTTTCGACCCCGCAGCTTGCAACCATGACTTAGCAGTATTATACACGCTATCTTCGTCCTCGACGTCGGGGTCGCGTTCGCCCGGGGCGCGGACTCCTGTTCCCGATTGGAATGCAGAGGCGTTGGGATTGTAGCTGTATGTACTATAGCCGGGGTTATAGCTATATGCAGAGTTGTAGGTGGAGGTTGAGTTGGGGTTATAGCTGTACCCGTGTCGCGTATGCGGTTCTCCGACGGGGTACGTTGATGAGGATGTTGTTGTT
>MVGC01000598.1:0-11980 GCA_003589665.1 Aspergillus sclerotialis | reverse complement strand
TATAAGGAGGACGTTGAATACTCGTGTCTATCGCCCCGCTTTATAGTGCCGGTTCCATCCTCGTAAATATAGTTGGTTCGAGTTTCTGCTTGATGAATCTTGAAGTGCAGACGAAGGAGCCCAGTCATTTCACAAGGTGACGATTTCTATGTGCTTAATCTTGAGTCTTATAAAAATCTAGCGAAATGTCTACCTAACAAAAAGCGAGGGACTGGAGAGAGACGAAGGACGAATATGGCGTAACACGTGACCCATGGCTCGGAAAGCAGCAGCGCCGTTCCTCCGCCCAAACTATCAAATAGATAAAAGAGGCCTACTTCTCACACTACCTACATTATCCCTGGCTCTAATGGATTGTTGGAAAGAATATTATGTCAGGCTGTATATGGATATGTAGACCAGAGAAATAAGAGAAAATGATCTAATTCATTGACGAGCACGAAATACAGGATATAAAGTAGGTACCAGAAAAATAAGATAAAGACACAAGACGACACGCGGATTGGATTTGAGGAACAACAAAAGGAACTTCATGCGCGGAGGGGTTCTGTTCTGGTTCTGGTTCTGGTGCGACAAAAGGAAACAAAGGAAATGAGAGATCGGAGGAAGTAAGTCGGTGACAGGAGAAAGAAAAGTAAAGGAAATAAGTGATCTGTTTCCTTCATGATGAACGATATAAGAACCTAGTCTAGACGACCAACAGATCAATCGACCAATTGATTGACATGGCCTTCCTGTGTTGCAACCTATCGCATCTCCAGTTCAACCATCAGCTGTCCGCAATTACAAATCAATCAAACTTCCACCCTGTTGTTGCTGTTGTTGGTACTGGGTACCACCCCATGGGTTGTTGTTGGGTTGAGCAAAGCCCGTGGGCTGCTGCGTGAAGAAAGGGTTGTTGCCACCAGTATGCGTAGCTCGTAGACGTTCAAGACCCTGGCCAGCTGAATTGACAAACGTGCCTGGGGCAGTGTGTTGAGCTGGAATACGAAGGTCGCCGACATTTCCGAAGGTATCCTGACCTTCGCCTGTGGCGAGGAGCGCGTTGAGATGTGCATGGTGAGGGTTCTGAGGATTCTGGATCTGCGGTTGGGCGGTCTTTGAAGGAGCGAGTGGAGGCTGGTAGTTGGTGATCGGGTTAAGATGGGTGGAGGATTGGAAATTATTAGTGACACGTTCTTCGGCGAGGGTATTGAGCGAGGGTGGGCCAGAGGATGTCGCTGGTCTCTGGATCTGGGTGCGGTTTGCGAATGGGTTATTTGAGCCTGTTGGCATTGGTTTGAGAGTGTCCGCTGTTGGCTGATTGGGCTGTGCCCACGGGTTGTGGCTGCCCGGTGCAGGGAAACTCTCCTGGGGTTGCTGCATTTGTTGAGCGGGTTGCTGTTGCTGCTGGGAAAACATATCGGTTCCATATGGGTTGTTGGTGCTGAATGCCGTTTGCTGTGGCTGGAGTGTGGTCTGCGGCTGCAAAAAGTTGTTCTGAGCTTGACTGTAGGGGTTATTCATATCAAAGCCCGTTGGCTGCGCTTGGAAGCCATTGGTGTATCCATTCGGCATGCCGGTGGGTTGGTTCGTGAATCCCGTCGGTTGCGCATATTGGTTATTCAAGAAGCCAGTGGTAAGCGGTTGTTGAGGGTTAATTGGGTTGCCAAACCAGTCAACAGCACCCTGTTGCTGATAGCCCTGGTTGTAACCAGTCGGCTGGGGTTGAGCAGCAGGCAAGTCATCAAAGAGCGATTGAGCGTTACTCTCTTCCAGTTCACGCTTGCGAAGCTCCTCTTCTTCCCTGCTGAGCTTAATCGCCTTCGCCAGATCTTCATCCTCTTCTGCCGCCATAGACTCCTTTTGTCGCCGCTTCTGCTCTTCTTCAGCCTCGGCTTTGCTCGCCTCGATAGCCAAACGATACTCAGCATCTTCGTCATCCGCATGGCGTCGGCGCTCCCGTCGAGGCGGTGGAGGCTCATGGCCGTAACTCTGGAAGTCATCGAGTCCACTCACACGGGACTTCCAAAGTTTGCGATCGGACCGCTCACTTCGCAACCGGTCTTCATCCATAATGAGGGCTGTAAGTTCTTTGGCAGCGACACGGACTGCGGAAAACTATTAGTCAACCAGCAAATACACCACAGGCAGCACCTACCGTTCTGGCCCACATCTCTTCCCTCCTCATCGACATACTGGAACTCCCGTAGGGTCTTGACGATATAGACATTCTTCCTTGCCCACGTAACTACCAGCTCGGATCCTTCGTGAAGACAGTAATCCAACACTTTCAGTGACTTGAGTACATGGCGCCAGTTTTTACCCTTGTCGTTTAGTCGCTTATCCAGCATATCCATAATCTCGTAGAACTCATTGGGACTGTCGCGAAAAGATATTAGGCCAGAACTTAGAGCCAAGGGAGAACCACCTACCTGCCGAACGTCAAGGACGAAATCTCCGCCATGTCAGTGCCGGTCGGACCCCATGGATCATTGCTGGTTGCTGCGAAAGTCAGCGAACAGTGAACAGTGATAAGACAATGCAGATTTTCGGCAGCCAATAAATAGAACGCGACCAGAAAGCAAGAAAAAATATAGCCTAGCATACCATTTCGGACTTTCACTTGCACTGATGAATATCCCTTAGTGACATTCTTGACACTGCGCACGACCTTGGACATCTTGGCGATGGGGGGTATGGAGGGACGCTCGCAAAGCAATAGAAATATGAAATATGATTCACTTGTCCGGATTAATTTAAGAATTTCACCGCGACAAGTGATCGGAATGAGGTAGAGGGAGGGGCGAGGGGAGTCGGGTTGAATTGAGATAATCTCCTGATGGCGAACCCAATTTGGGTAGAATAAGCCTGCCTGGTTCGGAGTATGGAGATACCGCGCAATGTCGACGATCGCAACTCAGGGGATAATCATAGATCTTGAAATTATTCAGGCTAGATAGACAATAAAGATGATGAGAAACAAGAGGGAGCAAAGGGAGGGGGGGAGTTTGAATCTGAGTAGATGGTAGAATTCAAGTGAAGGTGAAGTGGATGAAGGAAACGGAAGAAAGTGACGACTTGGAGTTTGGATGGTTTGAATGCTTGAACTTGTCTTTCACCGCGGATGTCGATCACCTACTTCTTCTTCTACTTCCGTTACTTGACTAACAATTTTATTTTTTTTATTCTGTCTGTCGAATTGATTTCAAGGCTTGTCTAACTCTGCCTCATTTTGTGGCAAATGGCCGCGTGGTCCTCCTACTTGGCATTCCTTATACTTCCCAATATCAAATATCAATCCCGAAATGCATCATTCAGTCTATAGTTCATTCTATCCATATCCAATTGCTTGCTCATCACGGCATCAGTATCCAAAATGCAATAGTTCATGTACCTTATTTACCCCCCGCTGCCTCTTTCTCCATGCTTAAGTACTTGGCCTCCGCTCCGCGGATGCACTGGATGTTGGCACCCAACTTATTCAACGTCTCTACATATTCGTCATACGGGTCAGAATCAAAAACAATCCCTCCTCCTGCTTGGAGATAGGCTATTCCATCCTTGACCACCATGGTTCGGAGCGCAATGCATGTGTCCATCGCTCCCGGCAATTCGGTAGCGCCGTCTGAACTAGCGATGTTATATCCAAAGTATCCCACCGCTCCGGCATATACTCCCCGTTTCTCACCTTCTAGCTCAGCAATTAGCTGCATTGCACGCACTTTAGGTGCTCCGGACACGGTTCCCGCGGGGAAGATGGACCGGAACGCATCGAACCGGGTCTTCCCAGGACGTAGAATGCCAGACACTTGGGAGACGAGATGCTGCACATGCGAGAATTTCTCCACTACCATAAGTCGATCCACCTGAGTGGTAATGGGGTTGCACACCCGATTGACATCGTTGCGTGCTAAGTCCACCAGCATAACATGCTCGGCTCGGTCCTTCAAACTCCCTCGTAGTTCCTCCGCAAGTTGCTCGTCTTCCTGTGGCGTTTTCCCGCGTTTTACAGTACCCGCGATAGGGTGAGAGATGATCCGACCCTTTTCTTCCTTTGCAAGAAGCTCTGGACTGGCACCGACTAGCTGGAAGTCCTGGCAGTCGATGTAGAAGAGGTACGGAGACGGGTTAACGGTACGAAGGTGGCGGAAGAGGTTGAATGGATGTAAGGATGTTGGACGCGACAACCGTTGCGATGGGACTGTCTGGAAAATATCACCTTTCGAGATGTGTTCTTTGAGCCGGTTGACATGTCCCTCGTAGCCCGCTTGACCAATATTAGACGTGTATTCCTGATCTGGGGTAATCGGACCTTGGGGAGGCAGAGGGTAGTCGGGCCGGAGAAGCCTCTCAATGATACGCTGAATGACCTCTTCGGCTTTCCGATACTCCGCCTCAAGCTCCGAATCTGTATTCGGAATGGGCATGAATGTGATGATCTTGACTACCTGGAAAAAGTGATCGAATGCGACAATGGTATCGAACAGCATAAAAAATGATTCCGGTATACGCAGCACATCTTTGAGCGGTCGCGCAGTCTTCGGCTCAAAGTACTTGACACAGTCATATCCCACGTAACCAATCGCTCCACCAGTGAGAGGTGGCAATGTCAAACCCGGCACAGTCGCAATACGGAACTGAGCAAGTTCCTTTTCTAGAATTGGAAGAGGATCGCACTCGGGACCATGGCCAGGACCGGTTTTGATAGTTCTCTTCGGATCTGTTCAACCACCGGAGTCAGTAAATAGTCCTCCCTTGGTAGTCATGTCAGAATGTCACGCACCTGCTCCAACAAAACTATACCTCCCAATTGTTTCCGTAGTCGCGGCACTTTCGTAAAGGAAAGACAATTTCGAACTTATCACATATCAGCACCCCACCACCCGCGATCAAGCGCATGACTCACTTCACACCAAGTTTCAGATATGCCAATGTCGGGGTCAGGAGGTCGGCCGGAATGGAGCTAGTAATTGGGAGAAGGTTTGGAGGGTATTGCGAATTCTTTGATTGCGCGACCACATCTTTTGCCGTCTCGAAGGATGGCACAACGGTGACCTGGAGCGGCACAGTCAGCTCCACGGATATCAAGTGCCCTTAAGGGCTCACGAGAGTAGTTGGCCTTACCGGGGGCGCCATTCCTCCAGAGATAGAAATTGAAATATATACCGGTTCTTTTCAGAATCCAGGAAATAGACTCGAACAGAATTGCGCGGCAACAAGGAAGGAGCCAGGCCGGGGGGGATCCTGACGAAGGAGCACTGCAATCCCTCGTATGTATAGATTCCGAGTATTAAGATGGAAGGAGGTAAGAAGAGAAGTAGATAGAGGATAGAAAGCCCAAAGGTCAAGAAAGAAGTTGCACTGGTATCAGTGGAGGAATTAACGATAGATAATTGCAGCTGTCAATTTGCAACGGTGATAATTATGCCCAAAGAGGTTTAGTGCCTCGCGATAACGGAGTAGAGTCTTGCTCAAAATGGTTTTCTCTACACTAGTGACCAATTTATCCAAAAAGGTATTGGCAGAGGATTGTTGAGAAATAATAATAAGAGGGAATGAATAGGGGACAAGATAGAATCTTCCAATTCCAGCTGGAGCTGAACGGGGCTGTTTTGGGTATCGGATCACGGGACTGCTTACTGACTTTGAGAATTAATTGAATTCGACCCCTCTTAAATACTTCTACAGCCTGTCAGACATAAATCAGATGAGAAGACTTAATATCGCACTATACAGTACTCCAAGCTTATACTCGCCCCTAACCACAAACAGAAGGGCATACTCATAGCCTAGCCTATCATGAACTCACCGCATTGCGCCCTCCCCTCAGTCAAAGACAGCGAAATATCCATACACGACCATATCCCAAAAACGCCATTACAATTACATGATCGATTCACAAGACTATCCCATATAACAGAAAACACCACCCGGGTTTCACATGACGACTCGATTATTATCCACCACTGCCTTGACACCATTGAGAGACTGATTGATCCGCGGACTAGGTTGACGGAGGAAATGACCAGGTGTCGACCACGGAGAACAGAGGGGGCGAATGTGAAGTTTACTGCGAGAGATTCTGTGCTTGATTCAACGCGGGGCGATTGCACTTCATCAAACGAAGACGAAATGCATTCTCGGCTAAGAAAGCTTTTGAATGAGGTGAGGGTGTTGAATGTTGAGTTGGATCGGAGGCGGAGAGAATCGGCTCGGATTTATGGGATGTTTAACGGCAGGTGTCAACTGTTGGAGAGAAGGTTGCGAGAGCGGGAAATCGAAGTTGAGGCGTTGTGAGTGGTTATATTCGATGTAGTCTCTTTGGCTAATATGTAGTAGAAGAGCCGATATCCTGGAGGATACGATAGAGATGGAGGGGCTTCGAGGGACAGTTCATGGACTCGAGAGTTGGGTTGACGACTGGCAACGACAGCATGATTTGACTCTTGCTAGAGAGATGAATGATCACTCAAAGAGGCGGAGGGCAAAACGTAGATCTACGGATCAAATTGATCACGATGAGAGATTACTTGAAGGTATCATGGCGTGGATTCGCGGGTGGAAAGATGTGGAGGAGGGCTTCCGGGGGAGGCAGCACGAACGCAAGCTGCGAAGAGAAGAAAGAGGGATCCTGCAAATAAATATAGATTATGAGAGTTTAACTTCCCCACAACTATGACAACACCGCTCTAGATGGGATGAGTACAAATTTAGTAAATTCGGTTTGATTGACTCTGAAGTAGAGACAAGCGACATGGTGCAGCAAGCTCGAGGCGACATCGTGAAGCTGACACCGGCTTCCATGATTAGAATTTCAGCACGTGGAAATTAATGCAAGTCGCAATAAAGGGAAGAAACAAAGACACCACCATCCGTACCCAGAACCGTATATTCGCCGAAACCGTAAACCCTTCCATCCAGCTAGCGCCGTCTTTCATCTAGTCAAAACATTTATCGAACTGAAATGCAAACCAGGGGGAAACCTGAGCCTATGCGAGACTCGTGCGAGTTGACACCTCTTCTAGTCCAGCCAGGCGCCTTATGGTATTTAGAGATGTGCATATCTCCCATATCACTGCTTGCTTGAGAAGTTGCCTCAACTCAAATTCTGCTTCGCTGCGGGATTATGCACCGTCGTGTGTATGAGAGAGTTGGCCTTGCCGAATTCAAATCTCGCCGACGCTAAATCTGTAGTCTGAGTGATTTATTTATGAAAACGAAGTTCTTCAGCGTTGCATATTCACAATCGCCATCTATGCAATCAGTCAGCACTTCCAACATAGGAGCAAGCAATAAAAACAAACCTGTTGCCCAAAGCCGATAGCAAGCTTTTTCCCATCAGTGTCCCATGAAAGTGAACGGTCTGGTAAATCCGCGGATCCATTTTGTCCATTGACTGCTCGATCCGGTCCTTCCTCTGTTTTCACTTCCTCAGGTCCAGACATTGTCCAGGTAGCCATTGCATTACCACCTCGCTCGGTATTCCAGATAAAAAGTTTATTTTTGCTCGAGGCAGCAAGAGCATATCCGTCCGGAGACAAGCCACCGGCGAGAGCGGGTATCGACGAGCCGAGAGACAGGCAGTGGATGCAATCAAAGTGCTTTTCGTCTAAATCAATATTCCAGATTTTGACCGTGCTGTCGGTAGAGAAAGAGGTTAGGATTATTTTCTGGCCCTTCTGTAGAGGACTCCAGGACTGAGGTGATGCATAAAGATCAATTGCCGTAATATCGCCATGATGTGTATCATCAAGGCGCATGTCATGAGTTGGAATCCACAATGAGGCCGTTTCGGAGGATGCAGCCACAGCAACAGACGAATTGCCTGTATTGGCGCAGCGAATATATGTCCAAATGGTATTGGGTGAGTCGGACTGGAACTCTCTGGAGACACGGATCATGCCCGAATCGACATCACATTGGTAAACCGATCCATCACCACTCACATAAGCCTGGTTATTTCCGGACCAGCTCAAATCATAGATCAATCCGTCAATTGCCTGCGGGGGAACAAACTCTGAATAGGGGTCATAGAGTACTAGTTCGGTGGTTTTGCTGTTGGAAGCCACAATGACCAAGTGAGAGCCACTCGGAGTCCAATGCAGGCCAGTGAGTATCATGGGCATTTCAGGTAACAGGTCGAGAGCATATCCATCTACATTATAGATTGAGACGGTTCCACTTAGATCGTTGTAGGTGGCAATTGCCAATTTCTGGCCGGTTGGGTCCCAAGAGACAGCCGACACCAAGGAGTCATCCTCATTCTCAACCAGTTTGATCTCAACGGGAGCAGAGGACGAGGACAACTTCCAAATACTGCAGAAGGAGTCACCGGCAGCTACAACAACGGTAGGATCCCAGGGACGCCACAGGGTGCGGGTCACGTGGTCATTAGCCACATGCAGGATGGCGGTGTCGGGGCTGAGATCCGCAGCCTTGGCGGGGCTGATCTGGACACCAACACTTGGGCCCGTCGTCGGAGTTGGATGTGTTGCTTCGGGCGCTTCGGGCGCTTCTGGTTCCTGATCCTGCGTTTCATCTGCTCGTATTCCCATACTGACATCCCCGTCTCCATCCACCTCCTCGGCTGGACTGGGGGATTTAGCAGTTTCATGCCTCACAGGAACGATAATACCACGGGACTTCAACTCCGTGCCGTTGATCGTGGCTGGAGGCGAGACTGCTTGGTCTGTGCTCTTTTCGCCGACAGTTTTCTGTGCTTCCAGCGGGCCAAAGAAATAATCCGCCGATGTGATGGCTTTGGCATTTCCCTCCTGTATATCATTAGAATAATGGAAAGGAGATTAAAAACGAGAATAAAAATAGCGCGTAAAAACCAGCACCTCAATCAACTAGACTTACCTTGTCAATAGAATGCTCGAGCTCATGATAATGCAACCCCTTCTGCACAAGACTCACAAGCGCATGCGCTTTGATATAAGGTGCAAATGGCAGACTCTGCGGATCTTCATTCCATGCGCGTTGCAGCATTACCGCCGCCTCGCCGAGACCTGAATTTGGATTAGCGATATTCGCAAATTGGATGAACACCACCAGCTCTGGTAGAACAAAGAAGCTTCTCAGAGAAGCTCGTGAAGTGGAAAAAGGCTATGCCATGAATAAAATAGTAGAACCCACCTGATTCTTGAAGATACCTATGAGTCGAGTTAACAACCAATCGCGACAAAAGCAAAAGGGAGACGGAAATAACGGTGCCGAATTATGGCGGAATTATCTGGGACTAACACAAGAAATGTTATACATACCTCCATATTAGGTAGTTAACGTGATGCGACGTGAGATCAGGGAGAGCCATTGTTACATGTGTGACAGCTAGTAAGGTGCAGGACCTGGTAGCATGCCAGAGAGCAGCCTCTGCTGGCGAGGACGATGATGTAGTACCAGATGAGAGGGTGAGAAATCGAAGATACAGAACCGAGGAATTTGAGTAAGGTTAAGTAATCAAAGAAACAAAAATATGAGAGAAAAAGGTGGATAATTCAAGATGTTCTTTGTATTGACGCGGGATTTGAAGGCGGAACTTTGGGGGGGATACCGGGGAAGACGTAGCCAAGGCTAGAATAGGACAAGGATAAAAAGGAAGGAGAAGCGATCAGTCAAGATGTGGGAAATGGTGGGTAGAAACAAGGGAACTAAAGGGTTCAAGGAATGCACAGACAATCGTATAGAGTAAGTTATGTGACAGAGAGAGGAGAAGCTTGGGGAGAGAAGAAGAGGAAGAGAAAGAAGTCGAGTAGAGTAGAGTAGAGAATTAAAGATGAAGAAAGAGAAGAAAGACTGGGGATCATCCAATCCGTCAGTCCAGTCAGTAACACTAAAATGAACCGGTTCCCCCAAAAATGGATCTGGCATTTACGGAACTGACTGAAACTGATTTAGGAGAGTTACTGCATGATTTTCTTTGTGGATTCAATCGATTCACTTACTGTACCTACTTTTTGTCACTATCCACTTTGTGGTGTTTCTCATCCAATTAATTAATTCCTTCTTCTTTTAGCCTTGAAGCCTTATTATTTTATCCACTTGGTTCATATTCTTTCTTTACCTTAAGCTTGGAAATTGGGATAATGTCAGCAATGCTCTATTGTTGCTATATTAAATAATATATTCATAATATTAATATTGTCTCAATATTATTATAGAAGTTGAACCATACTATTATATGAGTATTATTGTCTTTACAGTACTACTATTTATGTGGTACTTACCTGTTTATAATGACTAGGAGGACACCGTAGGCCATCCCCGATCCCGATCAATCCTCCATCCGCCTTTTTCTCCGACTCCAAAAAACAAACAACCTCAACTTCCAACTCGCTTGGGCTCAAGTCCTTAGCCTGCGGTCTGCCTCTCTTTCGCAGCCGCATGAGCTCTCAACATCATGGCTCTTCGAATTAACATTCCTCCTGCTACTCGCATCTTCCTCGTTTGCCTCCTTTCTCTTTCCCTCCTCTACAACATCGCTAGATGGCGCCAAATCAGCAACACCGGAGGCACTCCTTCGACTGAACCCAGTGTACCCTACCTGACTCTCGTTCCGTCTACATTTATTATCTATCCCTGGACCCTCCTCACCGCCACCTTTGTCGAACAGAATATCTTTACCGTCCTCCTGAACGCTGCAACTATCTTCTATGGCGGGAAATACCTCGAACGTGCCTGGGGATCCCGGGAATTCAGCAAATTCATCCTGGCTATATCGGTGATCCCAAATGTGGTGATAATCCCCATCTACATCCTATGGGGTGCCATTATGGGCAACCCCTCGAGAGGGTATGTCTCCTCATTTCTTCACGAAATGCGCAACCTCGTGTACCTTTCCGAACTGACCTTTCTCCCAGTCTGACTCAAATCTGCGGCGGAATCTCCATCCAAGCGTCCTTCCTTGTTGCCTTCAAACAGCTCGTCCCCGAACATACGGTCACCATTTTCAAGGGCCTGGTCAAAATGCGCGTAAAGCATTTCCCCGCTCTCTTCCTCCTCTTAAACTCTATCAGCGGCGTGGTGTTGGGTACAGATACTGCAGCGGTCCTCTCTTGGCTAGGTCTCTTGACTAGTTGGACTTATCTCCGCTTCTTCAAGCGCCAGCCTGACCTCTCCGGAACTTCGACTAGTGGACAAGGCATCAAAGGTGATGCCAGCGAGACCTTTGCCTTCGCTTGTCTCTTCCCGGATGTAATCCAGCCTCCTATTGCTTTCGTGGCCGACCAGATATATGTACTCCTTGTCTCGCTGAAGATTTGTACACCGTTTTCGGAAGAGGATATCGAATCGGGCAACCAGCAGGTTCTTGCGAGAGGAGAGGCGGGTTTACCCAGCCTGCTTAATAACAGAACTGCGGGCAGAGGAATGGGTAAGCGAGAAGAAGCAGAGCGAAGAAGAGCTCTCGCTCTCAAAGCGCTGGATCATAGACTCCAAGCTGCTGCTGCTGGGAGGGCGCAGTCTCAACCGGCCGCGTCGAACCAGCAACCTCAAAACCAGACTCAGGCCGCCACGCCGACAGTGTCGGCCGGTCAAGGCATGCTGGGGGAAACCAACTATACGCCAGACAATGCTTGAACTGAATTGTAGTGAATGTATATTTTCTATTCCTTGTGTTTTTGGCCCGAGCGTTGTCTGTGCTTCTTGTGATATACCACTTTTTTATTCTGACGTGTGGCAGTCATCCTTTCTGAGGGGTGTCCATTCTGGCCGTGTGTTATATTCTTCCTCTGTTTGATATCATATCTTACCCGCCTTGTGGACGGAGTTGGCCGTTGGAGTCTATATGTAGGAGGCATGAGAATTGATACCGGGCCTGATATTCTTATATCCGAACCCCTGCTCATCCTCTATTGACGGATGTCAAATTGCTACAACAGATGAGAAACAAACCAATCCCAATACATACATAATACAGTGAAACGCTATATAGTATACTACAGTAGGCCCCATCCAACTTCCCAATCTATTCCAACCCATCGAACCACTAAGAAAG
>MVGC01000597.1:0-11984 GCA_003589665.1 Aspergillus sclerotialis | reverse complement strand
AGGCTATTTGCCGAGCTAATCTTGTACGTTTATGCTTCTTTCTCTCGTTAGCAGCGCGTAAATCTTAGTTTTCTTTCCCGAGTATAGTTGCGCTCTACATCGCTAGTTAGCACCCCTTAACTAGCTAACCTAGCGCAATGTTAGTTACAGTTGGTAAGCTTTACGATCGCTCTTTTATAAGTTTCTGAACTGATACTGCTTGTCGGCGTAGTTACTTAAGCGGTTAAGGTGTTTTTGGAGTGAAATTGCGGCTTGAATCACTCCTACGGCTAGCTAGAGGTGTTAGCGTATAAAGTTGAATATTAAGCTACGATAATACCCGGTCTAGATCGTGTAGCACTAAACTAGCTATTACGAAGCTATTTCGAATAGTCTCTAGTTTAAACGCGTCCGCGCGAGCGTGTAGGTAAGCCTCGAGGAATTTAAGCTTGTTAATATAGTTAATACCAACCCGTATTTTCGTTTTAACTAAGCGACCGTACGAGCGCTTTAAAACCGCAAAATAGCTAATATCGAGCGGCTATAAGAGATACGAAGAGTGTAGTGGCATACAAATTAGAATAATATCGTTTTACTACAAGTCCGATTGAATTGTGGTGTTAAATAGCTTCCATAGCTATTAAGGACTAAAAGCCGGTATTTACCCTTCTGTTACGAAACCTGCCTCCTAAGACTATGTGGAGGTGTCTCCCAGTGGGAGGCTCTAAGACTCCAAGAGACTTAAGGCTTTATGTTTCCAAAGGTGAGGTTCGCTGCTTGGGCCTAGTAGAAGGTCCTTGCAAATAAAGACTCTCAGTGTAAACACAAGGTAAACAAGGGCAAGTACTCGACCTAGGTAGTCAAGCAGGATAACAATTAGGTAAACCACTTAGTTAATAGAAATGTCAATCGTAACATATATTGGGCTTGAGTACTAGAGAGCTAAGTAGTAAACGAGATTGTCAACGAGATTGATCGCGAAGACCAGGCTTCCGATCTCTGGGTAATGAGCGTGTTTATATACATAATGGATAGTTGTAATAGTCACGACTATTCTGTCTGTTGGATAGTCGAATAGTTTGGATAGTTGAGACTATCCCGACTATCCAGTCACGTGACCTCCCGTCCCTTGAGATCCAATAATCCTTCCGTAATCCGCTTGTCCAATAGTTGTACCGTTAGCTGCGCCAAGCTGTACTTTCTGTGACATTTGGTAATGATTCCTTGTCAGCCCCTCTCCTTTCGTAAGGTCCATAACACCTCCGGACCTCACTACAAGCGTTAGATTCGAGTCTTCGACGACCAGCACGAGCCTAGAACTCCTAGCAATTAATCTACAGGCCTTACTTGGAGAGAAGGACCAGCCAGTCGGACTTAATAGGTTTAGTGAAGTGAATAAGCTTGAGTTTTATAAGCTTAGCATGGATACGTAGGCGGATTCGGTATATATTAATACTACCTTGCAGACTCTAACAACTGACGATTAAGAAAAATCTCAAACTCTATTAGCACCTGATTCGGTTGAGTGTTCGCTCAAGATAGACCTATCAAATAGCGCAAGAGACCGTGTTCGGCGGGCCGGCCTAATTACTAGAGCTCGAAAACGAGCTGCGCTATCTCAACAAAAACACACGGTATCTCACAAGTCCGCCCGAATAACGAGGTCTTATTATAAAAGACCGCTCAACAAGGCCGACGGAAATAACACGGAACCTGGGCCGTAGGAGAAGAGAGGGTGGTGCTCTATCCAATCTCCTAGCAACCTTAGAGATAAGAATTCTGATCTGGATTATTTTATATGGATAGAATATAGGAAGATGAATATATACACTTAGATCCAAATTTTAGTTGAGGAATTTCGTGAACCAAAACACTTGGAAGTCACCGCTAATCATATATTGTTAGCATAGCAATCTTCCCTAGTTTCATTCACCAAACTCGATTTGGGAGTGAAAAGCGAAATAAGAAGCAGATATAGGGCGTTTTTAGTTTTTAGGCCTAATATGCCCAGTCTACAGCAATGTATAGACCGCACCACAAGATCGAGTTTTGAGCGAGTCTACATCAATACATTGTTTTAAAGCGATGGCTTGATTAGTCCGCTGCACCGTTAGCTAATGAAACAGGTATCGATCTGTTTCTAGTTCGCAATCTCCCAGTTTCCCGTATAGCTTCTGAGCAAAAAGACTATGGTGCTATCTAGAGTGCACCACAAACTCTCTACCTTGCGCATTCACATCAGCGTCCTCCTCCAGCAGCATTAACTTCCTCTCGTCCAAACTGGAAAATTGGATAGTTCTGCCAGACGAATTAGTTTAGCGACACGAAAGTATGCCAGCTCCTTACCAGTTATAAATCTGCTCTGTACACTATCCTTTACCACTCTTCCCAAGTCCTATGGTCAAGAGTTCTCCCAATTTCTGAAAAAAATGCTACATGAGTACAGCCCTTTATTATTCCACGAAACTGGTTAATGATAATAGCCTTTATAGAATATTTTATACAAATATTGTGATCCTCTACGTGAGCAGAAATAAAACACCTTTTCAGGTTCACTCCGGAGTCCTCCAGTTTTCCCCAAGTCCATCACTCGCTCCCTTGACGTATTGGACAACGATGACCTGCACAAGTCTATTGTACTTTTAGAGAGCGTAGGTGAGCTTACTTTCGGTCGCTGTTGCCAGCTTGTGTATACGGGCGATTATTCAACCCCTGAACCGCTTTCTACCATGGCCGCAGCGGTGGCGATACAGCACCTTTTGGAGGAGTCGGTCAGCAGGACTTTCCCATTTTCGAAGGGAACCTATTCCATCCGTCTCAGCTTTACTTTATGGCGACAGCGTTGCAGAAATATGTGGATATAAGCCTTGCATACGAGCCTCGACCCAACACAGACCCTGCAGAAGATTATAGCGAAATCATTTTGTGTCACGCTCGCCTTTACCACTTTGCGCTCCATTCAGGATGGACATCACTGTGTGTACTATTTTACCAACGGCTAACAGTCATGCTGGCGAATTTCATCCTTTTTAAATAGCGGATCGGAGACATTCTAAAATTGCTACGTTTTATCTTTGCGGAGCGTAGCGGTGACATCTTGTATCGCGTAATGTTCGATTACGTGCTGTGGAAGATGCCCAGTATAGAACAGAGCTCCGATTTCCGGGAAGCGTGGAACACCTTGGAGGCAGATTGACTTGGCAGTCCGGTTTGAAGGTATTGGGTACTCGTTGGACTGTCACTGCTGATGTTGGTTGCGGAGCAACAACCTATGAGATAAATAGAAGTAGTGACAAGTTGACAACCAGTCTGCCAGAGCTTGGTCACATGATATCATTTGTTAACAAGAGTCCAAGGCTGTATGCCTTCCTTATCGTTTATATTATGCATGAATAACCCTTTTAATTTATACACAATAGCAATGTACATATACTTCGGTGGCACGTGCCCTGTCAATAATGAAGTGGGGAAGACTGGAGGTAAGCGGAGCTGACCGTATGGTTGACTAGCGATTGGGTTTAATAGAGAAGAAGATACCACAGAGGCTGTACGGTAGTGAGTGCTTGTATTGAAAAATCTATCTACTGCTGGTAGTTCAGGGGATTCACTATCGGTCGGATGGTTAATCCGATCTATCCCCGTATCAAATAACATTCGATCAAACAGAACTACCTACCTACCTTCTTCCTTCCCGTCTTCCATCTTAATACAACGAAACCTTCATTCTCAGTTTACATGAACAATTGATGGACTATTGCGATAGAGTATCGAAGACGCCGTGTTTTGGAGCTATGATTGCTACTGCCACTCTCAATCCTTATCTCCTTGACTGCTACCTGCAGGGGAAGCTGGCTTTCGGATAGGAGAGGAAAGTACCTTGAACATCAATCAGCAGCGATACATTCGTCTTTCTATACAGTTGCTTTTCCTAAGTATCAAGTATATCACACATTCTCAAACTGCTGAAGAAATGATTCTGCTTCCTTTGTGACACGCATTATTGTTCCCATGTGTGCCTTGCTTCTGACCTGGAAGTGAACCTTGTATGGCATAGGGTGTTGTGCAAGGCCATTATGATATGCCTCTAAATTTAAGTATTCTTGATCCCCAGTCTCAGGGTTTGTCGGAGGAAGGATGTCAAATGCCCACAACAATATCGCTGTTATGTGCCACTGCACATGTTCCGCAAGGTGAATTCCAGGGCAAAGCCGACGACCAGCTCCATATGCATAGTGGTCTAATAGGATGTCAACCAGACGAATATATACTAAACAGGATGAAAGACTTATCTCTATTCATATAATTGGAATTTCCTGCATAGCTCGGAGCGAGGCTGGAATGGTGGATGAAACGATCAGGATTATAGGATTCCGGATCTTTGTATCCACAGCTCTCGGAGTGATGTATAGCCCACGCTGGGATGAAAAGGAGGGAATCTTTAGGGATTAACATGTTCTGATACCAATTGTCTTGACGGGCACGGTGTGGAAAGACTATAGGTACCCTGAAAAGGGATCAGTGTATTTCCACGAATAGAGGTTATGTACTTACACAGGTCGAATTCTCATACCTTCCTTCATGATACAGTTAATGTAAGGAAGCTTGCCATGATCCGACCGTCGAGGTAGTCTGAAGGAGTGAGCCAGGTGAACAATATATATTCGATGACCAGACAGACCTTTCCGGCCCGCAGATCTGATCAATTTCAGATTGGGCTTTCTTTTGAGCATGGGGATGAGCTGCAAGATGGAGGATTGAGGTTAAAAGAGATCCAGATGTGGTATCTGACCCTGCTGATACTAGGAATCCTAGAAAATCATTAAGTTGGCGGTCTGTGAGAGGCGTGTCAATTGATAAAATGCCATCTAGCAAATTATCTGCGATAGAATCTCGCTTATCACCTTTTTGACGTCTCTCGTCAAGCCGCTGTCTTGCTTCACCCCAAAAAGAATCGACTTTTTCTTTGAGCTGTCTTGCGCGTACCCTCCAAGGACTTAAAATATCTGGAAGGTATTTCAAGAAAGCAAATTGATCAACAGGTGGATATGCGCCTGGTGTAATGCCTGAAAATAATGCGTCAGTCACCTCGCATGCACCAGAAGCCCACCAGTCAGCATAAGTAGGTGCCCTGAATCCCCAGGTGATGATATCTATTATTGAAGCGGTTGTGCGCTTGACATGATCAAAGAACATATGAGGGGTTGTTATAAGATCACGAATCAAAATGACTGCCTCAGCTTCCTGGATCTGGCGGAGTTTTCCTTCCACCTGGGCCGGTGAAAGAGAAGAGGATGTCAGTTTTCGCTCGGTCCTCCAGTAAGGATTGTTATCCCAGAGGGCTAATCCACCAGAATCGATAATTGACACAACGTGGTCTCTAGGTCTATCTGAGTAAATAGAACCCTTTTTTTCTAGGAGTTGGTGGATTGCCATTCGATCCAGGAGAAAAACCGCAGTTCCAGAAGCCAATTTCAATGAAAACACGCCCCCATATTGATCTCCCCAGTCCCGTATTCTGAAATGAACTCGGGTTAGCACTAGAGTCCCATTGAATGCCGTGGAAGTCTTACTTCTTATATAGATCCGGTGACGCCATTTCGTGGAGATTACCGAGGATAGGGATTGTTGGCGGGCCTGGCGGGAAACGTTTATCGCGAGACCCAATTCGGAGGAGTTTGCTTATACAATAGACAACCAGGACTGACAGACCATATATCGACAAAGAGAACATATTTGAAGAATACTAAGTATGGAGGTCGGGTTATGGCGGTCTGCACTTATCACAAGTTTCAATGGTGCACTAAGCAGGGTGCGCTAAACAGGCTGATATTTATAAAACTTCATGAAAGGTGTCATCATCCTTTGTTACCTACTATGAAGTGTTTTGGAATACCTACTCCCATCTGTACTGGGTTGCATAACATTGCCACTTCATTTTCCAAAACCATGCTGATCGCAGAGTCCCTGTTAAAAAAGAAATATGCAATGTTTACCACATCAACTGTTATCTACAGGAGGGCTGAAATACATTGATATTCTGCCGACCCGGAGAGGTCGAATAGCCATTTGGCACTAATTTCCCGCAATTATCCTCATCAATATCAATGGGATACCGGCTACAAGACCCTGTGGAGCCTTCCCATGGTGATTAATGCCTGCCATTAGCTTATACAGAGAATATAGTATACTAAGCCGAAGTTCTATGCTCTCTACAGTCCAAACAATGTGCAGAGCGAAATGGATCTCGTAGACACACTATTCTAGGTGGATAGCTGCGCGTGGCAGCTTAGGACGAAAAGGAAAGTTTCCCATATGTGAATTTAATATGGCTAAATAATAATGAATTTATGTCCAGTATTGAATGTGACTCGAGCCAGGCGACATAAACATACCATCTGCGGCTCACTTGTCCCGTCGTGAAATCTTATCCAGGACCAACTGAAAGACGTGCTTCAGTCCATTCCGCTCATTAACTCGGTCAATTTCCTTCTGTAATTCATAGACCTTTTCATCTTCATATTCTCGGTAGAGTCTTTCGAGTCTAAGGTCATGAAATATAGTTCGAACATTAGTATCATGTACAGTGCCCTGTCTGCCATAAGAAAGATCCAGGACCTGGCGTTGCTCGAGACTGCAGAGAGAAAGAGTCCGAACAATAAGCCAGGTGCATTTATGGTCCTCTATATCTGTACCGACTTTCCCAATTACCGATGGATCCCCAAAACAGTCTAGGTAGTCGTCCTGAACTTGGAAGTATTCACCCATTGAAAGCATGATTGTCTTAACTTGTTCCAGGTTGCTCTCGTTTGCTAGATGGAGATAGTGAAGGGCCAGTGCAACTGGTAAATAAAAGCTGTAGAAGGCAGTCTTGTTTCTGGCAATGAACGAATACGCCTCGGCAGTCATTTGATCCATACCACGGGCTTTAACTGCCATATATTCGTCGGCGAGTTGTCCCAATTCTGTCCGGTAACTTGCTTCATTAAAAAGCTCAATGATACTGGTGTATTCCAGGTGGTGGTAAAAGTGTCTCTTGAGAATGCTAAATAACAATGACTTGAGGAAGGAGGCATCGTTTATGGCGGCCAGGCCAACACCATCTTGGCGATACCAGCAAAGCTTTCCTCTTCGATACTCTGAATTATCCATGATGTCGTCTGATACCAGGTACGAGGCCTGGAGCATTTCTACCGTCCACCCGAGTATGCTCAGGTCCTGAAACTCTGCAGGGGTTGGTGATCGCTGCAATAAGGTACAGCCTGTGTCAACCACCGTGAGCCCTCTGTTGAGTTTCCCGTCTTTGGTATTTGCAAACAGGCACTGTTATACCCAAGTCAGCAACAACAACTGAGTAGTCTCCGTTTTCTCAAACATACTTGTTGGACTCGATCTCTTATTGTACTTGGTGCTCCTCGTCGTGAGAGGTCCTCTTGTATCTCATTAGCTAGGACCTCCAGAACGCTTTCGAACTTTTCACGGTTTGCCATGATCGAGAGCCATTCGTTGCAAGCATAAGTGTGTAGCAGTGTAGACTTTTTCGGGTGAATGTGTTCACCTATTGCACTATTTATATACGCTCTGGTCAGTACAAATGAAGGTGACGAGAGACGAGCCATAGAATAGCCGTTTCCCACTTCACAATCTCCTTGCAACGTACAAGATAGTCTCACTATCTGCCGGAACTTTTATCCATTCACAGTATGGTTACAATACATAAAACCTCCCCTATTTTCAGTCGAGCTGTGCACAGCCTAGACGCGTGTACGTTGGGACATGAGACCAGGAAAAAGCTCTGAACACGCAGTACGACACACGGGTACTGGCCTTATAATATCACTGTAAAAGGGAATAGAGACTTTTATGGAAGAATTGGGTACGTCATCTGCCAGCCTGGATATCGTGTGTATGTCACAATCAAACCGGTTAGGATGCAGGTTATGTACTGGCTTCTTGCGAGCATTATTCGCGTTTTTCCTATGATTAATGAGATGTTTTGTTAAGTGCTAGAATAATGGGCTTAAATTGCTAGGGTTTTGGAGGAAGAGAAGACCTATAAAAATGGGGATCCAACGGCTGTGCAAGAACTCGACAAGTGTTCTTAACAATTGCCAGATATTGTTCACTTGGATAATAACTAAAAGTCCGCAATGGCTCGCCTTCGAAGATCTAGTACATCGAGAGAAGGTTTGTCCCATTGTAGCAATGTCGGATTCATAGTCAATATCTCTAAAGCATGTCCAGGTTATCCGAAGCACAATTTACCGCCAGATGCCTTTGGGTTGTTCTTGCGTGATATGTGGGGAACAGCTAAAAGGGAGGGGGAAAGTTATTCATTCAGTGAGTGAATTCCCTGATGCTTTAGTAAATATCTTCTTGCTTAGTTGTGCCTTTTTGTAGACGAACTTTACATGGATTTGGTCAGCAGGTGGCTTGGTTTACCCCCGGCTGCGAAAAAGACTTACGAGGTGAAAGCAAACTGGAGGAAGCAGATGTATAAAGAAGAGTGTGTAAGATTTGTTTCGTCAAAATCTTGATGCGCTTGACTCTCTAGTCACAGTGGATCTACCGAGGCAGCGGTGTAACTCCTGGTGATGAATTAACTTTAACCTGTATTTCAAGGATACATTTTAATAACAGAAAAGCCCAACCGCCTTGTGATATTGTAAACTGAAATTGTAGTTGCCCTTTTGGAATGTGCCACATGTATGAAAGCCTCGCTCAAGACAACTGTAACAATGTGCAGGTGAACTGGCTTTGGATCTTGTCCTTTCCCTTAACCCTACAGCTGTGACAACAGGTCCAACGAGTGTCACCGTGAAAGGGAAGCATGCTCGGTCTCGAGCTGTTGAAATGTAGTAAAGGCGAAATCTTGTCTTTTTGGCTTCAAGTCACGTAGCTGCATCCATTGACGTCGCGCTATCAACCGCCCGTTGTTAGCAGTTAGGGCGTCTGCCTTGCCAAATAGACTTGCGTAGATTGAGCGGGGATGGTTTGGGAATAACTAGGTGTAAGGCCACAGACGAAGATAGACACCCGGTTCCCTTTGGTTCCCGTGTGTCGTTGTCGGATTCGATAATCATTTCCCTGTTAGGAAACACATAACATGAATAACTCCCGTTAGAACTATTTCTGTTTAGATGATGCAGGTAAAACAACATTAATGTAGGTACCTTACGTGCCGATATTAAGCTGGTCTCACTTCCACTCCCTCGATGACGTGATAGCCATTTATAGTGAAGCATTAAAAGACCTTTCTGCAAACCTGAGACCGCAGGATCCTTTTTTCGGTAATAGGTTGGATAATGTTCTTATTGTATAGGCACAAGCCAACATCAGCTGACAGTGTATGCCACCATCTTATTAGATGATCCACTAGCCGATCCTTTCAGTTATTTTAGTCTTGAATATTACCGAGCGAAGACCACGGATCATAGTAGGTGTAACGTGTGAACCGCAGAAGCCGCACTTGCACGTTGCCTCACTTCCTCAAATATGACGCGACTACCCCAGTCCAGCCAGTTTGATTACATCGTTGTCGGTGGAGGTATCGGTGGCATGGTGGTAGCATCTCGCCTAAGCGAGGAAGCTACTACAACTGTCCTCCTCATCGAGGCCGGCCCTGATCGAACAGGAGACCCTCGCATTGAGACACCGGGCCTATTAACCACATTATTTGGCAATCCAGTGGTCGACTGGGACTTTCTAAGTGAACCACAGACCCATGTCAAAGATCGACAAATCCCTCAAGCCCGGGGACGAGTTCTGGGAGGCTCGTCAGCCCTCAACTTCTCAGCGGTTGTGTATCCATCTCGGCAAGACTGGGCGGCGTGGTCTGCCCTAGGAAACGAAGGCTGGAGTGCAGAGCACATGGAACCCTATTTGCAAAAGTTTCAAACCTACAAGGAACCAGATACCTCTACTACAGAAACTCTGGGCCTGGATCATTACGTCGACCCCAGCAAATACGGTTCTCAGGGGCCCCTCCCTGTCGGATACCCAGCCATATATGGGCCCTTCAACAAAGCTTGGAATCAAGCATTCGCAAAGCTTGGGTGGCAGGATAAGAAGGACCCTATTTCTGGTGATAAATCGGGATCCTTCACGTGTCAATTATCTGTTGATCCAGCCACTGGTGTACGAGGATATGCGACTTCATATCGTCCGGCGGAAAGACCAAACCTTACCGTATGGACTGAGGCTCGTGCTGAAAAGATTCACCTCGCGAGAAATAGCAAAGACGAATTATTGGCGACCGGGGTGCAGATTTCGGATTATCTGGGAGTCCAGCGGACTGCAACCGCCAGACATGAGATCGTTCTCTCTGCCGGCAGTATACACTCCCCACAACTGTTAGAGCTCTCGGGGATTGGGGGTGCGCAACGGTTACGGCTGTTTGGTATTCCCGTTATGCTGGACCTGCCTGGGGTTGGTGAGAACCTGCAAGACCACTGTATCAGTTCGATCAGCTACAAAGTTACTGAAGGTCACAGTTCTACAGATGCCATGCGCGATCCGCATGTAGCACAGAACTTTCTGAACCTTTACGAGAAAACCAGATCAGGTCCTCTAGCGGGACTTCCCATCAGTGGTGCATTTCTCCCACCAGTAAATGATCAAGGCAAAGTCCCGATGGACGACATCCGGAGCCTTGTGGAGGCATATTTGCCTAATAACCAGAATCAGCATCAGACTGGCAGACAGAAACAAACACAGATACATCGTCAAACGTTACTTGATAACCAGGAACCAACCATTCTATACCTCCTTCTTCCATTCCGGATGAACACCAAGCCCGGGGCGATGACCATGGCAGATATATTTGAGCACGAAACTGAAGATAATTACATAAGCATCGTTGCGATGCTCAGCCATCCGTTTTCTCGCGGTTCAGTCCACATTAAGTCGGGCGACGTCAGAGACAAGCCGACGTTTAACCCCAACTATCTAGAACACCCGATGGATCTGGAACTACTTGCTCGACATACACAATACATCGACAGGGTCGTTCACACAGAGCCGTTTCGGATGGTTGTGCGGCCCGAATGTCGCCTACCACAATCCAGCGAGGCGGATCTAACAGACTTAGAGTCGGTTAAACAAGTAGTGCAGGATCGGTTACTCTCCTGCTTCCACCCAGTAGGGACATGTGCCATGATGCCACTTGGCATGGGAGGCGTTGTAGATGACCAGCTGAGGGTGCATGGTACGCGCAATCTGCGGGTCGTCGACGCAAGTATCTTTCCACTGGAGCCGCAGGGAAACATACAAGCAACTGTGTATGCGGTCGCGGAGAGGGCCGCTGATCACATTAAACAGAGCCAAAGGGAATGAGATATACCAAAGGGCTAGTTGAAGGGATGGATGCCGTATGCATTAGATTAGCTACTTTTCGCCTCAGTCGTGCTTTCTCAGGTGTCACAATATTCAAAATATCAATTGCTTTTAGATCCCGAACACCCAGCTGCAGTAAACTGCTGTTCTGGAGGAATAATCTTCCACTGTCAAAGGAGAAAACATTGCCCATCTAGTTAAGCAATGAACTTTATAGACTCTGCACCGTAAGAAGAATCTGGTACATTCGAGCCCAAATGCCAAATGCAGTAGACAAATTCAAAGGCAAAGTAATAGTCCTAATCCTATAGTGGAATACTAAAAGTTTGAAACCGTTCATTTAAGGTTAAGCTAGAACGATACCCCTAATCCTAATATAGTATAGTTGATCGTCATGTCAGATTGAATATCCTAAAACAGCCTAGGTTTTAACATGTGACTCGCCGGTAGAACGGAAGAACCAAAGTCTATAGGAAGATTTGATTGGCTTTATCTCAGTAGCTCAGCCGTCGCACAAACATATGACGAGTCACATGATAACGCTAAACTGAAGTGGGGAAGACCGGAGGTAAGCGGAGCTGACCGTATGGTTGACTAACGAATGGGCTTGGTAGAGAAGAGTATACCACAGAGGCTGTGCGGTAGTGAGTGCTTATATTGTAAAAGTTGTCTAT
>MVGC01000596.1:0-12004 GCA_003589665.1 Aspergillus sclerotialis | reverse complement strand
GTGAGTTATGGGGAAGAAAATGAGAAGGGGAATGGGGATGAATCGAAGAGGGAAGAGAAGGAGAGAGAGAGAAGGGAAGAATGGGAGAAATGGAGGAAAAGGGCTCGAGGGGCTGGAGGGAAGAGGCAGAAATTGCCAAGGCGCGCTAGTGGTTGCGCAGCTCCTCCAAGTCAGCAAAGCGGCAAAGCAAAGTCCGGTCAGCCTTTTTTCTCATCCAGGAACGGTAGACTCTGAACTTGCTCTTGTTCCGATCCTTGGTTGTATCTTCGTAAATATTTTCCGGGTATCAAATTCTTATTTTATTCTACTATTTTTATTGCGACGACACTATATTATATAATATAAAATATCTAAAATTATAAATATTCTCATAGCTCCATAGCAGTGTTGAAACACGCGACATGCTAAAGTCGGGATGGTAGCGGGGCTGATAATTAATTAGGTAGAAACGTATATCGTGTATAAACGGAGTGTACAAGTACTGGAAGGAAGTACGTACCTATACAAGGGTCAAGTAGAATAATTACAAGTAGAGTAGGAGAGACAGAGGTGGGGTATAAAAATGAGAGCGAGACCTGCATGTGGACCATGGGTCTTGCTTTTCCCCGTGGTTACTGAAAACATGCTAGGGGCAAGTGAGGAAACACGGTAACTTTACACCATCCATAATTACGCCACAATCCACTTTAGCCTTCCCCCCACTTGGTCCTCTGCGTCATCTCCTACTGGCTCCTTCCATAAGCTCATCCATCTAAGCTCCCGACCGGTCCAGTTATATATTCATGACGGGTTCCACTTCGGCCCTGCAAAATGCAAAAATGCCAAAAAATATTCCCTCCCACTCCTTTTTTCTCTGTCTTTCCTTCCCTTTTTCTTTCTCCTGCATGCTTCCGCCTTTTCCCCTAATGCACCTGCTTTTACAGCTTCCATCGGTCATCCTTGATGATTCCCTTCCTATGTATGACTAACTGACTTGGGTCCTTTTACCCCCCCTTTCTCCCTCTCCCCCCTTCCCATGATTGATTCCCTTTCCATGGATCCTTATGATATCTACAGCCACAGATCCTCCATCGCATTCCTTCCTAGCTCCATCAGCTCCATCTGGTGGGTCTTCGGTTGATGATCTTGATACATCGTCACCTTCTCCATATAGCCCCATCATGTGACCCTTTTATATTTATATTGTGTCTACCTAACAACTGCCACCAAATTAATCTTATCTCACCTCACCAGGAAAACCATGAGTGGGTTAGTTAGTGGGGATTTTTAAGTGTCACTCCAAAGTCAGCCCATTTCAGTTGTGAAACCTGTTACCCGACCGTCATACATGGCGCCCACCGAAAAGCACTGACCCTGTCGCTAGTAGCAGGGGTCCGGAATTTACCGTTCCTGCGAGGTCATCTCGGCCTAAATGCAAATTTTTCCTTTCTAACTGTCATCGACATTGTTTGCGGGGTTACACTGCAGCCAAGACCATCCAAGACTACCCATCGATCCACCACTGCCGGGTTTTGGCCCCGTCTCCTCCTTCCCTCCGATCTAGGGGAATGTCTCACTTATCCACCCTGCTACAGTATCTGTCCTTAACCTAAACTATTCTAGTCTAATTAACCTCCACTACGCAAACAATCCGTTATGATACTGATCATCGCCTTAGGCTCGGTGATCCAAATCTGCTACCCTACTGGCTTGTGGTCATGGCCGCCTAACTACAAAGGCAATCACTCCGTTAAGGTTAGGGGCGTTCAGACTCGCTTCGACCAGGTTATTTGCCTCGGAATATATTTGCTGATCCCCTTATTCTTTGTTACTAACCACTTATCTCTCCTCCAATGGTCAAACTGCTCTATCCCATATTTTATTTTTGAAACGGTTCAACCCTCGTGTCGCACGGCATTGGGACTGTACCACTTATCCTGTATGTCGCACTGTACAATGCACAGGGTCCAGTTCCAGTATCCAGATTAGCCTCTAGACAAGAATAAAACAAACAGATCATTTGAATCCTGTATATATTGGACAATCATGGGATTGTTTGATTTGAAATATGTCGGATGCATATTCTATTCCTCCATAGCTATGTTTTACCCTGATTATTTGATCCAATCTCCCTCACTTTGACTCCCCGACCTCGATCAGCCATACAATCCAGAAATAACAAATAGGAATACCCGATCACTGCGTGACGCAGGGCTTTATTGGACTAGAAACTAATTTCGTATCCCGCGCGCTAGCAGGGATAGGGTCCATAATTTAGCCTATTGCAGTATCTGCGCCGCTGGGTATCTGGCCAGCTATGCGCTGTACATGGTGGCTTGCATAGTAAGTTAGCCACTCAGGATAGCAAGCTGATTATATAAGTCTGGAGTATTTCTTGATTTAGCGCTGTTGTGGAGGTCTTTGCTTTGGCTCGGGCGCAGGGATGTGCTATGTATACTATTATAGAATAGGACGCCTTGTTAGTTGTTCAAAGCTTAAATGTATAATAATCAAGTGGCAATCACCGATATAGATCTTCAGGTTTTACTACTCTGTATGTAGTCGAAGTTGGGATGGTTATCCTCGGTAGGTGGGTGGAGAGCTATATAACTAAAACATCATGGTTGGTGTCCAACATTCTTGAAGGTTGAAGGCATCAGAAGTCACACTTAGCTACAAATTTATTAAATAATTAAAATAAAAATAATTACCTATTTCGATGATTGATATTCTGATCTACTCGACTTTTCATTTGGCCAGGGATTCGATGGCGAGTATTTTAAGTGGTAGATAAATAGACCTACCGCTTCATATCTTAGACGCCGCCTCGATCATTCAATGGCCAAGTACCCAACATGAGAACCATCCAAATAAGTTATGAGCATGGAGAAATATAAAATTGAATATTGACCATGTACATCAAGTTCCGAGCTCAGCACTAGCATGTACATCTTAAGTAAGGAGTACTAAGGAGTACAGCTAAAGCTATGATCTCTCCTAGGAATGAGACTGGATTGGAAATACTAAGAAGCTAGGTTCCTTAATTTTTATATATCCCCCGTATACATGGTTTTATTAAAATAACATTTATATCTATATTCAATATCCCTACCAGTACATAGGTTGTTATGTTCATCATTATTCAGTACAAGGTTGTCGAGCAGTATTGCTGTTCTACACAACTCCTTCAAGTATTGCCATTATCTGAGAAGTCACTCTTCCTTATGCGCAAGCCTGGTAATAGCAACCTTGACCTGCCCTTCGCTCACGGGGACAGACCCTACTAAATGGACCAAGCTCCGGCACCTAATAAAACCAGACCATACCGCGGTCGACAAGACACACTTCTTGGTTCACAAGAATCCGCCGAGCAGAATCGTACGTACCCTCAATCGCAAAATCCCTTCGCAAACTCCAAGCCAAGCCAAGCCCAAGACAATGTCGGCCGCAGCCGCATCCCAAGACTCGTGAACGAACATAACTCGGGACTCCGCATTCCGGATAGCTGCTTCAAGAATGTGTCATCTTTTGGTGACCGAATTGAAAGCTCTCAGTTGACAACAAGGACCGCATAGAGTTTGTCGTTGCCGAGACTGCTTCAGCCAAGGAATGCTGAGACGTAAAATATGGGCCCAGCGGAGAGATCACGGCTGATTTGCCTAGACTGGGGCCAGTAAAGTCGGTGATGTCGATGGCATGGGCTTAATGTAGATCTACCTTGTTCGGTGGATGGCGCGAAGCCATGTGAATTGTGGTCATTTACACTGGCAGGCCTTGATATCGACTTGACTTTGCTGCTGTCATCCTTGTTTAATACGGTTCGTCAAAGGTTGTTGACTCTAAGTTCAGTTAGACAAGAATTTGCCATGAAATAAGGGATGAGGTTTACCTAATAATATTGAAGCCGTGTCACACTACTTCCTTGGAACGATAGGCAGCCGGAAGAAAGAGAACTGAGGCTGCCAATGTCTCGGCAGGCTGGGCGAGGGCTCGGCATTAGGTAGAGAAAGGCCCATGGGTTGAGAAGGTACTAGGGTAAAAATACCTATCGATTATAATAATAGCACTTTAAAGGAAGACTGGTAGGAAGTAGAATCGAGCAACAGAGAAAGTAGATATAGACGTTGAAGTAGATAGGGTATAATAGAGGCGACGCACTAGAGAACGGAAGGTAAAGTGCCAAGCTCTCAGCCCTTTGGGATTTACCCAATCACCATGCCTAAAACGGTCAAAGGACACTCTTTAGGGCTTGGCATCTTGGCAAAGGTAAATCATTTTTGGTTCTTCCTCCCGGCATTAATTATCCCGCTGGCTGTTGGCTCTATATTTGCTCTTAGAAATTCGGTTTATGAGCACAACAAAAGATTTCTCTCTTCTGCCAGACATGGCAACCATATCAACTCATCGACGGGGATCTTCGCCGATGCTATGAATTTTCTTTCCTGGACGTTTGATAATGCCAAGGTCTCGGCATCTGGGCACCTTGGCAGTATCCAGAATGCAGCGTTTGTCCCTCCGCTACGGGTGCGTCCTTCTGCCTTCCGCTCAAAGGTCACAGTCACAGCTGTGTGTGATTGTGTTCCATGGCATTCTTATAAGTCTCGAGGCTTTCCTCCGCTCCTCTCATCTTCCTTCCCCCCTCCATCGTGATTACCTTCCGCTTCCCCTCCTATCTCTGCATCCAGATATAAAGAGAGAACATGCTCCTCCTGGTAGCAATGCGGTGACCTGCTGATTCGTTCCTGCATTATCACCCTCAGTGAGAGCTCTTTCCATCTTTCAAGACCCTCCTATATATACCTAGCCTTTTCCACCCAACCGACCATCGCTCCTTCCCTTTCAAGTGAAGATGGGCCAACCGGAGATGTCCTATGCCCCTGCCAGGTATTACCAGGCGAGTGATCAGTTCTTTCCGGCATATCAAACGCCTCCCTCTGTACCTGCCGCATATTCTCCTCCGGAGCCGTCATTACCTCGTCATTCCCCCGGCGGGATCCCTCATCGTCATCCACCGGAACCCTCCTCCGCAAAAGACCATACGCATCACCCCTCTGATTCGTCTGTTGCTCAATACAACCGTCATTCGTTATCCCAGCCGTCCCGGCCGCAGTCTGAACAACGTCCCTTGGCTCCTGCTCCAGCACCGTGTGTAACGTCGCCCTCGCCCCACAACTCCTTGTCCACCGGCGCATCGAATAGCAGCGGTGCTGCGACTGCTGCTAAAGAAGGTCGCATCCGTGGTAGCTGGACGGATCACTCTTCATATATGTCGAACGAAAACCACCTCCCGCATGGCGTGTCGCGTGTGCATAAGCAAACTTTCCCGGATGACGATGGAGCCGAGGATGAGCCGGATGGTTTGTTCATGCTGGTAGGAATTCCCGAGTTACCGCCGATATATACTTCAGATCGATAAAACTAACCTATATTCTTATATAGTTCCGCCTCTCAGTTCCTGTTCCCATTTTCTCTGTCGTCGGCTCTATCTACGCCATTTTCGGCGTCTTCTTCGTCCTCCTTACCTCACCTCTCCGTCTTTGCTCCATAATTCCCCGCTCTGCAACCATCCGCATCCGTCTCTGCAACCTCCTAGCTCCAGCCCTCCACGTCCACGAACGCCTAGTCTGTCTCCCACGCCCAAGCAATGGCCGCTCCCCTTCCACCCAGGGAATCTACTCCAATGAGTCTTACCCTTACCCATCGGGCGAAGCAGATCCAGCAGACACCTACTCCGTCTGCGGACTCATTGCCGTGTTGCTTCTCTCCTCATTCCTCAGCATTGGCCTGCACCTGCTCACCTGGGTCCTGGCGTGCTTCTGGATCTTCACTATGATACTGGGGAATCCGGATGGGACGGAGAAAAAGGATGATGGCCGGGTTGCTGTCCTCGGTGTTATGAAATGGTGGCAGAGGTGGCTGGGGTATGCAAGGAGGTCGTCCACCTGATTGACGCCTTTGCCTTCCTTCTATTCTATGTCTATCGACTTTGGGTTCCATTTTGATTGTTGGTTTAGCTGTGATACCAGATGGGAATATGCTCTTATGCAGTTTTATGCTTGGATGGAGTTTGGACTCATGGATGATGGTGTTGGGATTGATTACTGGGCTGCGGCGTTTTTCTTGATTATCTTATTTTTTAGCCCATATTGCCTCGTTGGATCTTGGGTTTGTCGTCGCTTGGATGGACGCTTATGAAGTAAATGGGCGATACGAGTAGGACAAAACTGTTTGTTTGTACTGACTGACTGATTTGACTGGTTTGGCGAATTGATACCCTGACTTCTTTGTTTGAATGTATCTTTATTATTACCTTGTTTATTCTTGTGGTGGAATGGGATGGGTAGTTAATTGTTAGAATAGAGACATGATACCTCCTTTCCACTCCTTCGTTTCTACCTGGGATTTACCTACCTTACTCAGTACTGTATACGTGCAGGAGGAGCCCTATTGTACTCTATATATAAGAATAAACCAATTTAATTGAACTACCCACATACCATATCAATTCAGAAAAGGGAAAGGGAAAGAAAAGGAAACATGAAACTCATGGGTATAGAGAATACCACAACAACATAGAAGGCACGAGTGAGAATGAATGTGCCAGGTAAGAGAATAATCATGTTCTGTCGTAAAACTATCCAAATCTAACATCACCAACCCATATTTTCTTTATCTCCCTCCCTTCGCTGGAAGGGAAGGAATACCCACCTGTTCTGCCCAGCCTGCAATACCGATCTGAACCAAGCAGAGAGAAAAAGAGGTAGAGAAGAAGGAAAAGACTTAATGCCTCTTCCCACCCCTGAAATTCCCCCTCCCGTTCATCTTTCCCTTCTTCTTCTGGACCTTCCCAGCAACACTGGGCCCATGAGTCTTCGGGATCCCCAGTCCCCTCCTCGAAGTCTGATTGCCCTTCGCAGCGCGTAACTCCTCCTTCGAAACAGGGACGTCCTCACCATCATCCACGTCCATAGAATCATCGCCCTTGCTCTTCTGCGAGAACTTGATCTTCCCCTTCTGGCCGCGCCGGATAGCGTCCGGTCCACTGACAGCTGCAAGGTAGGCGTTGATACCGTCCCCGGATTGCGCGGTGTCAGCGGCGTTCAGTCCGCCGGACATTTCGACGTCGGCGTCGTCGTCATCGCCAAGGAGGAGTTTACCCTCGGCGTCGACCTTAGCGCGGCGACGTTTGGATCCCGGTCCTGTGTTTAGGAAACGGACGCTTGGTTTGGTGGTGGAGATGTTGGCTAGAGCGTTGGGAGCGAGGAGATCGAGTGGGTTGTCTTCTGGAGAGAGTTCACGGATATATTGCTCGTTTTGCTTGCCGCCCTTGGTGGCTTTCTTGCCCTTTGTCGGACGAGAGGTTCCTGATTCGTCGATTTCGATCTCACTTGCGTCGTCGAGGTCGGATTCGTCGGAGAAGTCTGAGTCGTAGACCGCCTTGTCGAAGGCGTTGCTGTAGGATTTGCCTGTGTCCTTGGGCTCTTCTGGCTCTTCTTCGTCGCCTCCGGCGGCCTCGGTCTTCTTTCGCTTGCTTCGTTCGCGCTGCTTCCGGATATTGACTACAAGTTTCCGGTCATTTTCGCCGACTAGCTCTTCCATGAGAGGTGCGCCGAATCGGCGCATTAGACGGTCGATGATTCCCTTGACTTTACTCCTCAGGCGGCCTTTGTGTTCCTTGTTCCAGACCATGAGGTTGGGGACGATGGAGTTGAGACGTGGCCTGAGGATGTCTTCGGGTAGGACTACGACTGCGACCTTGACGAAGCCGAGGACAGATCTTACGATCTCGCGATTGTTGCTTGTTAGGAAGAGCTCGACTGTCTGGACAAGGTCATTGCGCAGGGCGGGTTGAAGTTCAGTGTGGAATTCGAAGAAAAGACGGGAGAGCGCGGTGACTGACGCAGCGACCATGTGCGGCGAGCTTCCTGCAAGACCGGCCGATACCATAGTAAAGAACTCCTCAATGGTGGCAGGAGCATCAGGGGCATCATCTGGCATATGTCGAACCAAGGAATTGCGGATTTTAGTGCCAGGGGGATTCAGTTCAGGGTCAACTGTTCTTTTCGCGACATGCAGGAGCAGCTCAAATGAGGCGGTTCTAGCTTTCTCATTGCTCTCCTTGCAACCCAAGACAACCTCGGACAGAATAGACGGGATAAAGTGCAAGTCGGAGGTCGGGAGGTATGTGATAAGCTCGTGAATAGCAAGCATACGATCCCGACGAGCAGAAGCTGGCGTCTTATCTGCTGTATTCAGAATGAGGGATTGAAGTTCTGTACTTCGCTGACGAAGCGCTTCTTTCCCAGTCTCAGTAGTAGCCAATCGTGGTATCAATTTGTAGGCCTTCTTGGTCAGCTGCTGGTCAGGAGTGTCGCTGTTCAGAACAGCCGCAGCCATCGCAAACAGAGTGGCAAAGCTGGTCCGGGGCAGGTAAATCGACATGGCAATGATAAGATCTATCAGAGTATGAGACGTAGGCGGCATTTTTTCACCAGATCCAGTCTGCTGATTACCCTGCTGGGCTGCCTCCCGCTCAGAGGCCACAGAAGACTCAAGCATCGCAGTAACACGTGCGAAAGTTTCTTCGAGCTCCTGTGTTCTATTAGTATGAATAAAAAAAGACCGCTGAATCGACTAACCTTTTCATGTATAATGCTCAAGTAAGCATTGATACATTGTAGAATGTGACCCCTATAGTGCGGGAGTGTCTGGCTATAGACGTTGAACAGAACAGCAAGAAGATTGCTAGCAAAGCCAGCAAGGTGGGCAATATTCTTCTTCGCCGCATCCTTTGTGATCCTCCGCTGGAGAATTAGATCGTCACCCTCGGTTTCTAGAGACAGGACCGCCTGGTTTGACTCGACCAAGTTCTGTAACGCCTTGCAGATATCAACTCGCAATTCTGTCTGTTTATAGAGAACATTGGAGAGAAGTTCCGCAAAGCTTTGGTCAAAAGCCTCGACAAGATCAAGCGGGAGCTCACAGTATCCAGGAAGGATAGACCAAGTCTGCTGGACAAGGGTTTCAAAAATCTTCATCTCCACCGTCTTCTCCGCCGAACCGTAGTCCATAACCTTTTGATATAGAGCCTCACTAAGAGGGACGAGTTCGGAGCGGAAATGTGCGAGATTCGTATTGGATACATGGTCTCTGAGAATTGGCAGGAACCAAACTCGGCCAGGTTGGCCCTGCTTCTGTTCAATGACATTCAAAGGCAGAGCCTCGAGCACGGCGGCAGGGCCCATGGCTTCGATGGCACTCCCGAGAACCTGATCTGCTTCCTTTTTACCATGGAACGATTCGTTGCTGCGAAGCTCTCCTACGGTCTTCAAGATATCAGTTAGGAATGACCCAGACCGCCACTTGAAGCTATCGAACATTGCCGAGCAGACATTGAACACCTCAGCCCACGCCGCTTGGTATTTCACGGAAAGCAAGCCAGTAGCGGCACCGGCCAGCTTCTCGAGTATTTTCTCATCGTACACCGACGGCTCAACAATAGCACTGTTAGGGACACAGTTAGCCAAAAAGGATACCAGACACTCCGAGGCCGAGACCCTGATGTTGTGCGAAGGAGACGCCAGGAAACCCGAGACCATGTCGAACAGCTCGGGTAGCTTAGCAAATGTATCCTCTGGATTGATCTGGGCAGAGACATCATAGCCTCGCGACAAGACAGCAATCCACGGAGGAAGAAGCTGAGAGTCATTCTGTGCCGGTTTCAATTGTGAGATGGCATCCAGAATACGCGGAAGTTTCGCCGACGAAAAACCATCCGCCAAACTACTGAAAATAACCTCGAAGACCTCAAAAGCACCCATCGTAATATACTCATTACTAGACCGAGAAGCGCTCATTAACAATTCACAAAGCGGCTCGATCTGCTTGCTAGGCCAACCGCCCGACGCAGATGCAATCGTCTTAACCAGCTGCAACGAGTGAATCACGAGAGGATCATTATTCTCCTTCTGATCACGACGACCCTTCTTCTGCTTAGACACTGCCGCAATGCTATCGTCCAGAGACTTCATCGCGGTTTGAGCGCACATATCGGCAGCCGGGTGGTCAAGAGACGGAGTGGGCGGAGGATTCTTGAGGACTTTAATCAACGCATCCTGAGCCCTCTTCCGTACTTTGGGACGATGATCAACCGACAAGCTCAACAATCCAGCAATCGCCCGACGGGGGCCAATCTGAGTGTGTGGAAGATTCCATGCAGCACCATCCTGGGCGACCAGCAGAGATTCGAGACAACCAATCGACGGTCTGAGTAACGGGGCCTCGACATCCGGCAATGACAGAGCAGGAGCAAGACTGTCTAATATTTGAGCGAATTTCGATCGAAGAAGAGGTTCTGGGACATAAACACTTGTAATATCGAGCAGATAGACCACGGAGGTAGCTAAATCCTTATTAACGATGCCTTCGGTCGGAGAAAACGATTGCGAGAGCAGAGCGAGAAGCGCAGCGAAATAAGCAGTGGCTGAGAAATCTGCTTTTTGATCGCGGAGAGTATCCTCAACTGCAGAGAGCACCACAGCGGTCTGGTCTAATCAGTCATTTGCTATTTTCGGGGTGTACAGAGTGGGAGGAAACATGGACTTACATGGTGCTGGTTCTGCAGCTTGGGAGACTTGATCTTCTCAAGCTTCTCCGCCAAGGTCGCCATGATGAGAGGATCGACCGGTAGGCAGTTTGAGAAGTTCAAACAAGTGAAATGGGAAAGAGGAGGGGAGAAAGTCGGTGGATGCGGAGGAAATTTTTTGGTTGTTCAAACATCAATTTTTTTGAAAGACGGAAGTCTTGGCGGACTATCGATAAGATACATTCTACCACTTTATACAGCCATATCCATTGCATTTAATAATTGAATTGCTATGCTCTCGTATTTCATGTCTATTCAAGCGTATAGTCCATCATTGAGGCATGAGAATCATCAGATAGCTGCTGCTGGCTAGGACCATAGTATAAAAACCTCCACCGTGCTTGAATCACACATTATGACCATTCAATCCAGTAGCGTCCTCCATATGGAGGTAGCAGTGCAGCTCATGTCAAAGCCACAACCCTCGCGTCATCAATCCACGACGTTGCGAGTCCGAAGGGCATTCATATCTCGAGCAAATCGAGATCCATCCATGCCGCCTTTTCGCACTTCCATATCTCGCTCACAGACTCAGTAGACAAGAACCCATAAAACCAGCCAACGGGTAAGATCAGAATAAAATCTCCCCACTATGTTCAGCCTCAAACCCAAGATTCTGTAATTTGCTGTTTTTCTTCTTATCGTGCTGCTTCCGCCCGCTATCTTCCTTCTTCTTTAGTTCGAAGACTTCCTGGAACGAAGCCTTTTGTATATTCGGCGGAATATCATCTTCCCTATCCAGATCCTAAATAACAATAAGCATTAATCGAAGGACCGCAGTACTGGGGTGGTAGAATTTCCATACAATCTCTCCAAGTAACAAAACATTCTCCCCTCTCACGACGAAAACCCCTCGAGGAATATCGGCGTAAAGATTTCCAGCATAGAGCCTTTCAATAGTATTCTGAAGGACGAGGTTCGCTGCACGCAGAATTCGAAACAGTTAAACCATCGCACTCATCGCGGAATATTAGAAGCGCATCGTAACCATACCGAATTGATCCCAACTCCTCAACACACCGATCAATTTCCTCCCATCGCGAAGAACCAAAACGAGTTTCTCTATATGACATAGGTTAGCAATATATCCATCATCCCTTCATTGGAAGCATACTATCCGTCAAATCCAACAACTGCGCCGCAGTCGTAAACATCTGTGGCGGTAGCTGCGGTGGCCCATGCATCATCGGCGCAGAAGGACCCAGCATAGAATTCTGGGCTGGATACTGCGCATTGCCATGCTGCGGGGCGTCATTAAGTGGTGGTTGTGGTTGTCTTTCCATGTCTCGGGTCGGGTATCAAAGAGTTGAGGGCGGGAAAAGAGAGGTTCGTTTTAATTGTGAGATGAGGATGTTAGCATCCTGGGATGCGAGTGGGGTA
>MVGC01000595.1:0-12031 GCA_003589665.1 Aspergillus sclerotialis | reverse complement strand
AGAAAGAGATGGGTGATAGGGGGAAGAGTGAGAGCGAAAGAAAAGATGAAGAGAGGAGAAGTGAAAGGGTGGGAAAAGAAATAGAAGAAGAAAAGAGAGTCCAGAATGACGGGAAGTTCTTCTGTTCTGCTCGGTTGGCTGATTTCCCAATCTTACTAGTCCGCTGTGTTTTCTCTCTCTCTCTCTCTTTCCCTCTCTCACAACGTTTCTTTCCCCCCACTTTTTGTTCTCTAGATCTTTTATTTCTTTAAATATTTTTGTTGAATATTAATTTATCCCTTCTTTATTCTAAATTATCTACCTGCTTGTGAATATTTCTAGCTACATCACAACAACATTGCTCCAGAATTGCCCTAAACAAATTTGAAATAAGCAACATAAATCATTCCTCTTAATATCTCGTTTTATTTCTTGCGACTTACATGATACTATACCTGATATCCTATGTTTGAAGCCAGCTACCAAATGTCTGACCCATACTGCTATATACAGAAAGATAAAATAGAAGTGCTCTAGCTAACCTGGAGAACCTGTTACTAGAAATTGGTATTAGATCTCGCAAAGAATCAGGGACTAAGAATAATAAAGACCATTCTGTTGGAATATGTCATTCAGCAGCGACACTTCATACCATGCGCTAAAGAGCATGGATCTACCATAATGCCTGGGTAGGAGGTAGTCATCTACCTTATATCGTGTGATATACTGTCTAAGTCTCTCTACATCGTTCAAATCATTACTATTAGCTGTAGCAGTAAGAACATCCGTCTTGCTTATACAGTCCCTCTCCAGGTAAGGCTAACAGAACAATCGCAATGACTTCTCCTTGTGTGAGTTTGCAGCTACTGCGATGACCATGGCGGAGTACACTAGTAATATCCCAGGGAGAGGCTACCAAGTACCTTAATCTGATAATAAGCAGCAGATTTGGTCTTATATACATGGTAGCATTACAGACAAACTGATAGAATGGGATAAAACAACTTGATGTGACACTCTGGAAACCTCCCAACAACCCTACCCTGCATTCAGCTTAGAAGTATATGCCCATCAAAACGAACCAGATCGGTTCCATTCCCAAGTGATCGGATTTGTCGGGTTACACAGACAAGTATGTGTATTCTTCTGTATAGTCGCCTCAGCCATTAGTACTAGATATCGCTTAGACCCTAACCATAATGAGAAGAATGTGCAGGAGGCCGGCAGTTAGGATAGGTGATTGGTGGATGAAGAAGGACCAGAGTGATTTTGCGGTCGGGGATTCGCCGTGGTCTGAGATTTCGAGGGACAACTAGTAGGTCATCTATCGGTGGGATGGGTGGGTGGAGGTGCGGTTGGGGTAGGGAGGTTATATATGTCCATGGAAATCACTTGGGTTGCGTGTTATACGACTTAGAATAGGTGTTGTGTATAAGTCTGGCAAGTGTCTCGCTTTGTTCTATTATTGAGAAGTCTGCCATTGTTATCGTCCCTGTACTGTATAAATAATCCAACTGCATGATATGATATCTAAATGCTATCTAATGCAAGAAGAGCTCTATATATAGATAGATCTAACCAAAATCTATTATCTGGAATTTGAAAACAATAGGAGCACCTAAGAGAATGGCTCTGCAAACGTGCCCACTATTTTCAATCAATAGAAGTATTTCTTTGATCTATTAGAGCTGAGATATCACCCCTTCATAGCCCGAAATGAAACAGCTAATAGTTATAAAATAACTTGAATAGTTCATCAGCATCAGAAAGCGCCATATCTCTGCCCTAATTCACCAATATAATAGAAATCCAGACCCAACTGACAAAACAGATACTATGACCCAACGCCTTGCCGCCCATTTGCTTGTGCCATAATAAACAATCTGGAAAATCTCCATACCAACCAGCCTTATGATAAGCCGCGCAGCTAATTTGCCTCACTTTAGCTGCGAGAGAATATATGCGTTTATGATCTCCTCCCCTAATAGAGGCGGGGCGGTTCCAACGAGATGGCCAGTAGCTGGCAACTTAGCAAACCACACACAGCAATTCCTCCTCTAAGATGAACTTCTCCTCCTTATATTTCTCACTCGCTTCATAAGCCTTATCATATTTCCATCCCACGGTCTCATTGCACTGTCGGCAAGCGATATCGCGAACAACATGTCTCCCGGTTGTCATACTTCTCTCGACGGCTTCGGACTGCGTAACGTTGACGACATTATTGAACAGGTATGCCTTTCCATGTTGGCCGCGGAAGTTCTGTAGGTGTGGGTGCGTTATTAGCGTGAGAGGCTATAGAGAAGGAAGAATGCGATGCTTACCCGGCTGATGATGTCATTGTAGTCGGCGAGGTGGGTTTTGCATTGCTTGCAGCCGAAGATTTTGTTGGAGTTTAGGTAGACGTTGTAGGCGAGGCCCATGGCGTGTGTTTATGATGTTGTTCTTTGTTGGAGAGTTGGTTGCGTGGATTGGTTGGGGATAATTGCTGTCGGAGAAGTCGGAGTCCTGTCTTGGGTGGGAGGGTAAGTTGGTAAGGGAGTAGGTCAGAAATGATCAGAGTGAACTGGAATAGCCAAGATGGTAAAAAGAGTAGTAGGTATGTCTAGTTTCAAGTTGCCCGCCTTGCTTTGGATTGCAATTTCCTCAGAAGGGGGAACTTGGTCAGGCGTGATTTAAGCCTCAGCCTCTCTTGGTGGGACGACTTGTCTCACGTAAAACCTGATAGTGGAATGAAGGAAGACAAGCGAGAAGCACGATTAAAGTTATATTGTTTGTCAGAGTAGAGAAACCGGAGAATACAGCCCAAGGATAGAGTCAGAGAATGGCTGGTAGGTAGGCGCAATCAGTAGGGTATGCCGAGATAGAGGGGATTACAGGCAAGGCAGACGAAGAGACCAGCACTTCACACAAGGAACTTGGCAGGAAGATCACAATGATCAAGGGAAAAAGAGATCTGGTGATGGTAGACAGAAGAAGGAAGTTGACTGGAGGATGTTGGAGGAGTGACTTTAGGGACGGGCAAGTAGGAATAGACGAGAACAAGCAAATTGTAGCGGGAGTTTCTCTCCCCCGCACGCCGGATTGGGTCAGTCACAGGCTCCCGTTCTTGTATCGGGGATATTAATTACTTATGCGATCATTTATACGGTAAATTAAAAATATATAAAATTTATTACTAGTCTACATGCAAATTCTAGTTAATTAGTTATTATATTTTGTACCACCTTAGCCGTTGAAAGAGGGATTTATAGTATACTAACTCGCTCTTATCGTTATCTCTATTGATCATCATTGTCGTCCCCGGTTGGGTGTACAGGATAGCACTCCAACTGATTTACATGAAATGAGCATGTCTAGATGGCATGAATAATTCTCTCATATAAACAGAATTGCCCTTCAAATTTAATTTGGAGAAAATGAGTAAATAAATAGAAGCAGAAGTCAACACCACATATGTCCTTCCTTTTTTAAAAAATTCGCTCAAAACAGGCATGGGGTATAATTCTAATAACCTTGTAACAAGCTGCACAACCTGCCTATCGTTGACCGAGTAACCTCATGTTCGTTTCCCAGAAATGTTTACAATCCGTATGGCCCCAATGGTCAACCCACCACTCTCCAAAGCTGTCCTCAACCCTCTCATCAACCTTGGGCAATCGTTCGTCCCGTTTCAACCCACAGAGTGCACACGGATGAGGCGCCTTTAACGCTCCTTGGTCAGCCGTGGCCGTCATTACTCGAGTATTTTCAGCAATGACAGGAATCGGTCGTTTACCAGACGCCTGCAAGACGGAATTAAACAACGCTGTTCGGTCTCGCCAGATTCCCAATATATCAAGCGCTTCCTGTTGCTCTTTGATGTTTTCGTTCTTGTTGACGGTGTTTAGTTTCATTCCTCCTTGCTTCCCAGAGCGTGCAGGCCCGATTTTCATGCTCTGACTTAGAATGGAATCTCTCTTCCATCGTAGTGTTCGCCCCGCGATAATTCGGGCCGCGGTTTTTATTGTGTAGAATATTTGCACTGCGGTGTGTTCAAGTATCCCGTTCTGCTGGAGATCCTTTTTGGCCGTCGTAGCTTCTTGTCGAAGTTGCTCGAATAGCTGAGGGAACATCTGCAGTAAAACTGACGGCGGAGGAATATTCGTAGGACGGACTTGGGGTGGCGACGTATGTTGGTCCATATTCTTGCTCGGAACCTTGGACAGTCCTCGCTCTGGCCCCTTGAAAGTTTCCTGTGGACTCGGCTTTATAGGTGGTCCGTCAACGAATTCACCCCAATCCTCAGAAGGTTCATTCGGCTCCACAGAAAGTTTGGCTGGTGTATGAGCCGTGCTTTTGCTCTGTGTAGTATTTGGTCCATCTATGAATTCACCCCAGTCCTCAAAAGGCTCATCCAGTTCCACCAACGGCCTCGCTGGTGTATGAGACATGCTTTTGCTCTGTGTTCTCTGCGACTGCGCATTCCCAGCCGGTGTCACCGTTGGCGCTCCCCTGGCTGGCGGAGCACTGTCTTCAATGGATGAATCTATTAAATTTAGAGGCCCAGAAAAAGTGCTGAAACCTTTTGATAGATCCGCATTCCCACTTTGGGGAACCGCCTCTCGACTAGTCTTTGTTGGTTGACTCTGCGAAGGAGCTTCCGCTGACTCAAATTCACCCCATTCCTCGCTATCATTATTTGAAGCAGTTTCCAGCGAAGAATCAAACAACACATTATCATCATACTTCTGCGGTCTATGCCCAGAATTCCCAAGATAATTTGGCTGGAAAGCTGGAGAGTTGCCCGAATAGGATTTCTGTTGAGTTGTCCGTATTGTAGATGCATTCGGATTACCCCAGGCATTAGCAGAGAGCGAATCATCAGTAGTTTCGAGGTCTGGAATTAATAAATTCGCTTGCGACCTGGACTTCTGTTGATGCGATTGGTTTGATGATTGGGTCGATGTAGAACCGACTCCAAATTCCGCGAATAAGTCTGCAGACATGGCAAATGCTAGATTCTTGGGCCGTCCAGGATTAGACGGCCACCATTTAGCAGGATATTTTCAGATAGCTCCAGTAGTTGGAAAGTAAACCAATTTCTCAGGTGATTCCCAAGTCCAGCAAGTTAATAGAGTCAAGAGTATAAAAAAACCGAAATGTAGAGCAGAAGATGAAGGCAATTCACGTGGCGGGTCTTTCCGCCTTAAATCATATCCACTCGTTCCGTTAACAACAACTCCGTCATTTGTTTCCTTTCTCAATAATGTAGCAGTCACAATTGTGTTGAAACAATTATTCAAGAATTTTCTTGGAATACTCCAGAGGAGAAGGTTGTAAATCTACCTACAAGTAAATAAAAATAAGTGGAGAGCTTACGTAAAAAATACTTCAAATCCGCGTCGACATCATCCCACTCTCCACACTTTCCGCTCCTCTCCATTTCATTCTAGTCACTAACCCCTGTGGTGAAATGAAAACTGTTGAGGAAACAAGGCATGATCATGATTACTTGCTCCTATATGGATAAAACTTACCTTTCCTTAGAAAAAGATGGGATACCCTGTTTCGCGACAATGACACCCCGTCTCAGCTTCGAACAGCTCTCAAATTGAAACAGGGAGGAACCCTGTGCAGGAATGGGCTGAGATCAGTCTGCTGGAAGGTATGAGCGATGGTATGGGAAACTCATCCGTACACTCGCTTACATGGTGTAGGCACTTCTACTCTTCGACGACCTCAATCGCACGCAATGGCCACACAAGATATCCGAATTGCGAAGTGCGTACTCCGCACTACGATCCCATTTCCTGAAACACATCGAGAATCCAGATGAGTTACAGTCGACAGTGGACCCACTGGCGGATGATGAGGAGGTATGCTACTCTTGACCGTTCCGTGGAGTGTAGAGTCGCACATCTGACCCCCGGTTACCCCAAAGTCCCCCTGGCAGACTCTACGATGCGACGAGAAATTGAGAGCGGAAATATCCCAAGATGTGGATAGGTGCCTGCAGGAGAATTTCTTTTTTCGCGAGCCTGTGACTAAGACGAGGATGGTGGATATCCTATTTATCTACTGTAAACTCAACCCGGATCTTGGCTACCGGCAAGGCATGCACGAATTATTAGCGCCTATTCTATGGGTTGTAGACCGAGATGCAATTGATACGAATTCGGACGAACAAGCGACCTCATCAGAAAAGGATGATAGCTCGATATTACAGCTCCTTGATTCCTCTTATGTGGAACATGACTCGTTCTCCTTGTTCTGCTCCGTTATGCAAACTGTTCGGGTTTACTATGAGCATACAGAGCAGCAGTCTGCAACCGGCCGGACGGGTGCAATCCCCATTGTTAGCCGATGCCAACATGTCCATAACGATCTGCTCATGGAAATAGACCCGGAATTGGCACAGCACCTGCAGGTTCTTGAGATTCTGCCTCAGATCTTTCTTACGTGGGTGCATTCTCAAGTTGATTTAGTTAAAGTCTACGTGCTAATAGTCACAGCCGATGGATGCGCCTATTGTTCGGTCGGGAGTTCCCATTTGAGGAAACTCTCATGATTTGGGATCTTCTCTTCGCCGATGGGTTAGAGCCAGATCTTGTTGAATTTACATGCGTTGCGATGCTATTGCGGATTCGATGGCAATGTAAGTGGTCGTCATCATTTTTCCAGCATGCTAAGTGCTAACTGCTTGTTCCAGTGCTAAATGCGGATCATTCGAGTGTGTTGACTACGTTGCTTCGATATCCCTCACCTCATCCCTATGGGCCACAAAGCTTCGTCCGAGATGCCCTATCTTTGCGGCAAAGCCCCACGTGGGAAACAGGGCATTCTGTTATTTCAAAATACTCGGGTAAGGCGCCGGCATTTTCCAAGTTTCTCAGTCAACCAAATCTGAGACCTACACCCGCGAGGGACGGCCTTCGGAGCGACTTCAGGGGTAGCAGCGAGGGTAGTTCTCCCGCTAGGTCACCTTCCAGAACCAATACAAGGAGCCTCGAGGGACTATTTCAAGATGTCACGGAAGGTATCCAACGGCGGACAGAGACATGGGGAGTAGCGAAAGCGGTACGAGGGGCTGTGAGCGATGCTCGGAGGAACATGAACACTATGCAGTGGGACGCGAGGCCGCGAGCGACAAGGTCTGAGGGTACATCATCTACTGCTCCAAGAGTCGCACACTGGGCCCAGGAATCAAACACAGCGGATTTGAAGAGAAAGATTGACGTTTTGGAAGAGCGAAACAAGATACTTGCGAAGATGCTAAGCAAAGCATTGGGCGACTTGCGCTCGCACATGATGAAGGACGAGGGCCTTGACCCAAGTGCCAGCAGCGCCATGAAACAAGCCCTTACACGTGTGGAGTCGGTCCAAATATGCCTCGAGAATGCGTCTATTCCGTTGGAATTTTCATATATATCTTCGAATATGCGAGATGATAGAACCCAGGGAAGATCAACTGATAAGGAACCGATGGCAGAGGTTGCGAGAGAAGAAATACCCGAACAAAAACAGGCTTCTTCCGATAATCTAGATGTACCAGTGAGGTCATCCATAAGGTCAGAAACGTTGGACCAAACGAGTACGAGTTCCGATCATAAATCTACGGCTTCAATGCCACTGCGCCGGACGGTACGTCCGTCACTGGCGGAGTCTGAATTTTCCTGGATGCTTGGAGGTAATCGACACCCATCGGGCTTCGCCAGCTCAGCGTCTGTGCCACCCGAACAGGCCCGAAACGGGTCCAAGGCCAAACATAACACATTATTTGGCGATGGGAAAGATGAAGAACAGAGTAGAGGCAGTTTAGAATCTGACGTGGCTATGAACAGCCTTCGGGGACATGGTAAGCCATTGGATAAGTGAGGACGTAGTATATTCGAATAGTATAGTATAATATATATTAGTCAAATTCACTCGGGGCTGGAAATTACTCGATATGGTTGTCGGGAATTAACGCTTTCCACCGTTGACATAGGTAAGACTAGGTACGGGCTCACCGGATGCTTGCAGATCCAGGCAGATCCAACAATTGGAGCAAACAGTGGACTGTTAGCCATTCGACTTGTGGCGGAGAGGTTCCACTTACTTGCAGACAGGAATAGTTGGATAGTTAAAAAAAAAATGATGAGTGAATAAGATTGGGTTTGGAAAATATAGTTAGGGCATTGACTGATGATGTCAATCAATCTACCTGTTGGTTTAGGTATATACACGGGCTGTCTGTAGGTTATGCAGAATACAACATCCATAACCACTCGGAGTTATGCGTCCTTGCATTTAGAGCCATTTTCAATTAGCTAGAATACTTCGGGAAAAAAAAGAAAAGCAATAAAATCGAAAGGAACTCGGCAAGCCCGAGGTATTCAAGGATGTGTACTATGGTTCCGTTAGATTTAGGCTACCAGACAAATAAATGGTGTTAAATGTTAAAAGTTGATTTATTACATCACCGACTTCTGGCTGTCTTTTCTGTCTTTCTGTCTGGCCCTTTCTTTTCTTACTCCACCAACGCCGTACCATATTTTTTCTTTCTTGACCCAAAGGAACGAAGTCATCTAAAGACTTCCTCCTCCTCCTCCTCTTCCTCGTCTTCTCTTCCGATTAATCCCCGCTCTCTCTATCTTCGTCTTTCCCTTTTTATTTCCCTTTGAATAACCTGTTTAACTACATCCTCCCTTTATAAAAAACCTGAACTTCAACATATGACCTGATTCAAAAGCCACCCGACCTGTTTTCCTCCTTCCTTTATCTGTCTTATCCGCTGACTCGATTCAACTGATCTCTCTTGGACCGAGTGTCTCTTCCTCCTTCCTCGATCTGTCTACTGTGTTACCTACCGACTTTCCTTATCTGATATATTATATTACCCTCCCTTCTGATTATATTATATTTTCCTTTCATGTAGAATTATATTCTTGTCATTCGAATGCGCCTTGTCTCAATTGATCTGGTCCGGTGCGGTGACAGTTTTCGACATCGCCGCCGTTGAATTTTTATCATGGCATATATTCCCGATGGTCGGTCTCCCCTCTTCTGTTTCTGTATCTTGATATTCTTTTTTTTTCTTTTTCCCGTGGGCGCTAGGATCGTCTGGTCATGGGAATGAATTCTTATTGCGGCAACCTTGACTGGCCCCGATATTCTTTACGACAACTAGGGAAATGTGAAATAAAATCAAGAAGAAAGGAGCTGCTTGAGAAGTTCATGCAAAATAAATGAATTTGATTGGGTTGTTGGTTGAGTTTGGATTTGCTATTTGCGTGCGGCTCTCGACCAGCGAGCGCTCCAGATTTGTTGTGACTTTCCGTCGACGCTTGAACATTTTCCGACTGTCACGGGCGCTTATCACCGGATAAGGTATTGGGACTCAGCTAACGGCTACCAACAGGCGAACCAAGTCCTCTGTCGTCGCCTTTGGAACCGCTCACCGAATCACCGGAGCAAGAACCCGTCAACCTCTCCATGTCTACAGATGATTATATGACCCGGTCTCTAGACTCGTTCTCATCTGAATATGACCATCTCTCAAGGTTAGTGGAAGCTGGTCCTCTTTTCTTCCATTTAAGAGATACTTTCCAGCAGCCTGCGGGAACATTAGTATATTAATCCACCTTTCCATACAGATCTCCTCTGTGTGAGGAGTTCGGTCTCGGGCCTTCCGGGCTGGATCGTATACGGCAACAACCTTCGCGAGTCCTGACCCTCCCGAATATGTCAATGTCCTCTCTTTCCCCGGCGACTCCGCAACACCGCTCCCCTTCGCCACGGTCGAGATCGTCCTCTAGAGCTCGGTCAATGCGCGTGCCGTCAAACACCAGTGCCCCGACGTTGGAGGATCTTCATCGGTTTCCGTCAGAGTCATTGCACTCATTTTCCTTTTCGCAGCAGTCGGAGGAACTCTTTCACAGCCGTCAAAACATTTTGAAAAGATCTATAGACTTTATGCGCGGTCGCTTCGGATGGGCTTCCGGGAATGCTGGGACTGCCGACTCACAGGCTCGCAACAGTGAAACGGATATCCAAAGTACAGCGGATCATTTGTCTAGAGCAAGTGTTTCGGGAAAAGAAGATCTCTCTAATTATGCTTCCATAGTTCGTGGCCCAATGACAGGGCCTGCATATATGGGCGCCGGAAATGTCTTTGAGAAATCGTTTACTGAGCACAAGCAGCGAGTTGAGTCTCAGGAGGCAGGCAACGAGACTGATGCTAGCCACGACTCGGTTGGCGAGTATCCGCATTTCTTCAGCCCTTTACCCAATGACCATATATCTCATCAAAAGAGGGAGCTGAAGTCGTCTCCCTCGTCCAGGCGCGTAAGCTTAAAACGTACATACTCAGACGCCAGCTCTGATTCTCTCCAGAGCAAGCTGATGGAGATTCTAGCACATCCATATTCCACTACAGATCCCTTCTCCTCACTCAGCTCTTCGACTTGGGGACTGGGTTTCCCAGTCCCTGCCTTGCATACTCACAGCAGCAAATGGAACCCCGTCTCCCAAGCGGTTTTCAGGACAGAAGCCCAAGCACCATGGACCATATTAGCAGCGAACGACCTGTCCTGTCTTATATTTGGTGTCTCCCAGGCCGAGGTCCGCAGGCTAAGTATCCTAAAAGTTGTACATAAAGATCATCGGCAGTGGCTGGAGTCAAAACTGCAGGATCCCAGTGCAGTCCCGGTCGCCAAACCCAATCCATCACCCGATAAAACGCCCATTCGCCCAGTAAACTCGAGATTGCCGGGATTAGGTAATGGTGTTACGGCACAGTTACTCAGTAAACCACCTTCTCGAGAACGAGCGCCCAAAAGGTCACAAACGGATGGTGGCTATGGATCGAGCACAAATAAGATCAAACCGACGAACCACCCGTCGCACAAATCTCGCGGTGTCCTCATATGCGGTGACGTCGTACCGATACAGAAGCGTGACGGTACTACAGGTTCAGCTAGCGTCTGGGTCATGGAAAAACGTGGTGGTTTGATATGGGTTCTAGAAGAGATTACGGAGAATGTCGCTTATGTCGGTTGCGATGATACATGGAACATCACGGAAGCATATGGGGATCTCGACAAGATCTGGGGACAGGAAATGGTCAAACCTGGTCAGCGCATTACGGAACTTTTGCCCCGTTTACCCAGTGAATGCCTCCAAGGATCGCCTACGGCAGGATTAACAAAGATTGCCGATATGAAACACTTTGCTGCTCTTACAGCTGGTGGGATCTCCATCCCAGTGACCGTTTCCAAGGCACAAAACGAGCGCTGCCTCCGAATATCTAGCTTTCCCCATGTTGCAGGAATGATGGTATTGTCGTCATCGTCGCTGAATGTGATTAGCTCGAACTCGGTGTTTTCATCAGCATTGTTTGGTCAGGAGCGACCAGAGGGAATGCATATTTCTGAACTGATACCGGGGTTCAATGATCTTTTACATGTCCTCACGGAGGAGGATAAGGTTCCTTTGGTTGACGGGATGTTAATCCCTGATCACAGTTTTCGGCGAGCGCGAACCCTCTCGATTCTTCGTGAAGGGAAATCGAGTGTTGCATCAGTCTTTGCGGAGCCAACTGGGCTTGCTGCTAATCATCGTGATGGTTCGGTCATTGCCGTGGACATCCAGATGCGAGTGGTGAAGAGCGGGACGATATTCCCGAAGGGTCGGGAAGAAAAAAGCAGGGCCCGTGATGACGATGATGAAGATGAAACGTTGTTTACAGAATTGGTTTATGCCTTATGGATTACATACTCGAGACAACTCCATTCCACGGGACCAGCGACAAAAGTGTCGCGGTCATATTCACAGGCAGCAACTGGCCCCACCAACTCACCTGTCACTAATTTATCAACACAAAATTCTAACTTCAACACCAACCCTTCCCAACCTTCTGTCGGAACGCAAATATCCTCCACTACATTGACCCAGCAACTCAACGAAGCCGCTTCTGAACCCCTTACCGACAGACCAGTTCAACCTGTTCCTCAAGTCAAGCTGGCGAACACAAAGAAAGAAACTCCTGAGACTGCCAAGAAGAGAACCATCTCCGACTATGTTATCCTCG
>MVGC01000594.1:0-12129 GCA_003589665.1 Aspergillus sclerotialis | reverse complement strand
TTGGTAGAGAAGAGTATACCACAGAGGCTGTGCGGTAGTGAGTGCTTATATTGTAAAAGTTGTCTATAGCTAACTATTTCAGGGGAATTGACCTATCGGTCCGAGGGTTAATCCGAACAACCTCATATCAGTGGGAAAAGTAAAGTCCGTGATCATTAGTAAGACGCCTAGAAGTGGGTACCTAGGCTGATGCCTTAGGCCCTAATATCATCACTAACGTAATCGGTAAGCGAGTGGTCCATGTAAGCGAGCGGTCCACCTAACGCGAAAACGCGTCTAGAAATTGCATCTCATTTTTCAACCACCCACTATGCCTACAATTCGCGCTCGAAGCTCTAGAAATTCAATAGAGCAAGAGGGTAGGATCTTATTAGCTATTCAAGCTATTAAGAAGTAGGAAATTAGCACTATTCGCGAAGCAGCACGCTATTTTAAAGTCCCGAAGTCTACTCTCCTCCGCCGTCTTAATAATATCCTAAATCGAGCGGAAACTCGCGCTAACAACTATAAATTAATAGAAATTAAAGAGGAGTCGCTTCTAAAATGGATTATCTCGCTTAATAACCGTGGAGCAGCACCACGACCTACTACCGTACGAGAAACTACGAATCTTCTTCTTGCAGCGCGGGAAACTACCCCGGTTCAAATAGTCGGTGAAAAATAGGCTTATAACTTTATAAAAAGGCAACCCGAACTTTCGAGCTAATTCTTAAGAAGCTATAATTATAAGCGCGCGAAGTATAAGGACCCGAAGATTATCACGGAGTAGTTTAATTGCGTGCAGTATACAATACTTCAATATAGTATTAACTCTAATAATATTTATAACTTCGACAAGACCGGTTTCGCAATAGGTTTAATAGCGACCGTAAAAGTTATTATAAGAGCTAGATACTACGGTCGACGCTCACTTTTACAACCTAGAAATTGCGAATAGATAACCGCAATTGAGTGTATAAATGCTTCTAGTTAGGCCTTACCTCCGTGTATAATTTTTAAAGGTAAGACCTTTATCGAGGCTTAATTTAATAACCTTCTAAATAATTAGCGATTCGAAGTAAGCCCGAATAGCTAGACTTCTAACGAAATCGGGCTTCGTTAGCTAGAAAAGCTATTTATTCCTTCAACAACTAGTCGTACGAAGGGAAGGCATCAACTTTTAATCCTTGACGGCTATAGTAGTTATTTAACCCCGAAGTTCGACTAAATCTACGAAAAAAATAATATTATACTAATTTATATACTAGTACACTCGTTATATCTTTTATAGCCTCTCAATATTAGTTATTTTACGGTGTTAAAGCGCTCGTATAGTTAGATAGTTGAAACGAAGATACGGAACGGGATAAATTATATCAACAAACTTAATTTCCTCGAAGCTTACCCTTCCGCCCGAATTAAGACTTTTAAATCTAAGACTATTAAAAACAGCTTCGTAGCCGCCGGTTTAGTGCCTTTTTCCCCCGATCGGGTTATCTTAAAGCTCAATATTTACCTTCGAATACCGACACCCCCCGCGGGCCGGGGTAGCGAATTAAGCCGGAATTTTACTCTAAAAACCCCTTATACCAAGAAACAACTACGTCGGCAAGCTTTATTAATTAAAGCTTTACTTCGTACGAGATCTCGAAGTCCACCGAGCCCGTTAGATCGTGCGTTAAATCAACTTATTAAAGACTACCAACTTGCGATATAAAACGGGATTTTACTAGCGAAGGAAAATAGCGAATTACGCGCTGAAAACGAGAAGAAAAAGTAAAAACGAACACGATCTAAAAGGTAGATACCTCGAGAAGAAGGCCTTTTAGTTTTAGAGGCCTCTATATTAATTGCGTAGCTAGAAGAAGCAATTAAAGCTCTAGTACACCCCTAGCTAAGAAGGCCTTCGCTACCTTTACAGCCCCGTACAAGAGTATTATCAAAGTACGGAGCCTATAGAAATGAGGGATATAAGAGAAATGCATGTCCTATTAGACTTAATTAGATAGTTTTCTTAAATTAATAATATTTAGTTAATATAAATGCATTTGAATACTATATACACGGGGTGGGTGGACCACTCGCTTACATGGACCACTCGCTTACCGATTACGTTAAGTTATCCTTTCTGCCTTAGTCTCTAGGCTCTTAGGCAACAATTAACTAGGCCTTATAATTATCTATATTATTATAAACCCTATACTTTAGCCCTAGCCTTCTACCTTAATACTAAATACGGTCTTATCCTATACCTAATTAGGACTAGTAGGTCACGTGGGGGTGTCGATTTATCCTAGGGGGGTGTCGATTTAGCGGGACCCTGTATAAATAATATATAAAGTCCTTCAATTATACCTAACTACTCAGTAGAGTACCTAGGTACCTCAAAAATAACTGTTTTCGGTTTAGCGGGGCTCTGCAGCTACTGCAGATCCGCGGTATCTATTTCTAGTACAGCAGCATACCTATGCAAGTCTACCCGGCTAATCCTTCCTCGGTACAGTAGGATATATCTAGTTAGTCTAAACATTTTTTTCGATTGTATTTGATACCTAGGTACCTAGATATATGTTAGGTACGCTGCCCATGATAACAAGCTACCTAGGTAGCATGATCGACTACCTAGGCATTCATATTTCTAAAAGTGGACTCTTAAAAGCTTATTCATATCCGACGGAGCCGGCGTTACCCATGATTAAACAGACAGCCATTGGCTATGACGATATAGACATAAAAGGCCGGAAATGGCATCTTCCAATATTTCTGACCGGATTATCCCCTATATTTTGACGATAATCTTATCTGTACACTCCTTACTAGAGGATACCCTCTAATCGCCTTCGCACATCTTCTCCCATCATATCGTACTCAGTAAGACTCTGGTATGAGATGAATAAATTCTTGTTTCTCATGCCTGCTGCTAATGAATATCTTGAATACAAAAGGACAAGCTGCCGGGAGTCATGCATATTGCTTGGTTATTGCTACTTGGTACATCTCTTGTTTCGCCTAGCGCTGCTGCTTTGACCCTTCAAAAGAGAGATGCTCCCGCAGTCGTGGGGCTTAACATTGGGCGCAAGGATGTTGACGATCCTGTGGGTAGAGATCGTTTAAGGCGAAGGAATGGTCAAACCGTTGGTCAAGGTCTTGATAATGAGGTGTGGTCACCTGAGATCTGCTTGGTTAAAGGGCTCCAGTCACTTATCAATTGTAACAGAAATCATTATACTTTTGCAACATCACAATTGGAACGCCGGGGCAACATTTGCGCCTAGTTCTCGATACTGGAAGTAGCGACCTGTGGTGTAATGCTGCAGATTCTACCCTATGCTCCTCGCCGGGGGACCACTGCGGTGTTTCCGGTTCTTATGACGCTAAGTCTTCGTCGACCTATACGCATATCTCGACTGATTTCAATATCTCATATGCTGATGGCACTGGTGCGGCTGGTGAATACGTCAGCGATACTCTCCACATTGGAGACGTTAGCATCAAGGACTTCCAATTTGGACTTGGACAGACTTCTGACTCGCCTGGTAAGCTAAGAAATACCTGGGGGATATGTCAATTTGAATTTAGCTAATCAAAATTTCTCCGTCTTACAGAAGGTGTCCTGGGGATCGGATATACTTCCAACGAAGTACAAGTCGTCATAAATAATAAGGATACCTACCCCAACCTTCCTCAGGCGATGGTGAAAGATGGCTTGATCAATTCCAATGCGTACAGTCTCTGGCTCAATGACTTAGACGCGAATACAGGATCTATCCTATTTGGTGGTGTGGATACAGAAAAGTACCACGGCAAATTGGAGACTTTACCAGTTCAAAAAGTGAATGGAGAGTACTCTCAGCTTATTATTGCGCTCACTGGTGTCACATTCAGCTCAGCATCAAGTCGTCACAGGTACTCAACTAGTGCACTTCCAACAGCTGTGCTACTTGACTCCGGGAGCACACTTACCTATCTTCCAAATTCTCTCGTTGAGGATATATATAAAGATTTGCCCATCGTCTATGACTCTTTGAGTGGGGCTGGATACGTGCCGTGCAATCTTATAAATGATAATATTAACATCACATACACCTTTTCGTCACCGGAAATCACCGTCAATATTAAAGAGCTCATTATCAACGCCGGGGATCTTTATTTCCGAGATGGAACACGTGCGTGTGTATTTGGAATTGCACCGGCTGGGAGGAGTACTGCTGTCCTAGGAGACACCTTTTTACGGAGTGCATATGTTGTGTATGATTTGGCGAACAACGAAATTTCGCTCGCAAACACTAATTTTGACTCTACGAGCTCCAATATCCTAGAAATTGGAGGAGCTGACAAGAATCTCCCTGGTGCCACTCCTGTTTCGAATCCTGTTACTTCTGTTGCAGTGGGTGGCTCTGGGGCTCGGATTGGCGGCATCACAGGGAGCGGAACAATATCCACCCAGGTTCCAAGTGAAGGTGCGGCACCTACAGTATTTGTCCCCACAGGTACACTAGAATACTTGGCGTTCAGTCTTATATGTTGGTGGTATTTAGCATGATATCGCTCTTTATGGAGTTTAGGGTTATTTTGTGGATTAAAAGCTCTTTTCCTTGTAGGTTGGGGGGCGGGGCGAGGAGTACAGGCTAAATGCACTTAAGGGATATACATGACTGACTTTCGAGGATATGCTACATTGCAATTTTGATTGATACCTATGATGCTTCTAGTATGTACGTCTGTTGTTCTCGGAAATAACACTAACTAGTTATGGCCTTGGAACTCTGACTAAGCTCTATCGGAGAAATAGATCCGTCATACCCCACAAGTCGGTATTTCCTTTTTCCCTTTTTTTTTTTTTTGCCTTTCCTCGGGCGGTTCTTTTTCCTTCTCTTCTCCCGGTTCTTACAACACCAGACCATCCAAGCCAACATAGATTGTTTTACCCCGGCAGTTGATGCCATATCTATGATGGAATCATCGCTTTCTACATTAGATAATGGAAATGATAATGTCTTGACGGACGATGAAATTCAACGACTACTTCTTGAGGCCGAAGGCCGACTGCAAACTTCAGTTTCGAAATCTCTGGACAGTGTGACTGATTCGTCAACGTAGGTAAATCTTCGCTGCCACGTGCCTTACAGAACGAAGTGTCGATAAGAGCTAACCTTGCTCTATTCCTAGTATCTCGGAGCTATCTTTGGATCCTTCTGTCAGGCCATATATTTGCGAGAAACCTGACATTACAAAGGGTGAAGCTGTGCGAATAATCAGTCCTTCGGAGAGTAAGCCGTCAAACCGAGATTCCTCAAAAATCATCCCTTCGAAGAGTTCAATATCTGCAAAAGTATGTCTTCCCTTAATTATTGCTTCAAAACCCCTAGCGCAATGAAGAAAGATTTATCAGTGCTTTTAGCACTTGATGCAGCTTAACTAGCCCGTCTTGGGCTACGCTGTGCTAATGAGAGTTACATATTTTCATAGTTACTCTGAGCGTTCACAATTCAGACACTGTTTTGCTTCTATGACATGTTACGGTTATTATCAGCTAACATATTATACATTAAAGGACAAACACACTGCAGGGAATGATTGGTTCAACCTTCCAAAAACAGAATTGACACCAGAACTTAAAAGAGATTTGCAGCTTCTCCGAATGCGTTCAATATTAGATCCTAAGAGACACTACAAAAAAGAATCAAGGAAGGCACAGCTTCCAGAATTTTCCCAAGTTGGGACTGTGATTGAGAGTCCAACCGAATTCTTCAGTGCTCGGATTGCAAACAAAGACCGCAAGAAAAGTTTTGTTGACGAGACCCTCACAATTGAACGCCAGACAAAACGCCTTGAAGCCAAATACAAGGATGTCCAATCAACAAAACAGAGTGGCAAGAAGGCCTTTTACAAAAGGTTACAAGACAAAAGACGATCCAGGCGAAGGTGATCGCATTCGGCTCGCATAAGACTGCTAAGTAAATACAACAGCTCAGTGGGCAAAAACCACCCGTTTCTTCCTACTGTTAGTGTTGGAAGTGATGGTGGCATCGATATGCAATGAACATGGAGCCGCTCCCTCCCACAGTTGCGCCTAACAATATAGCGACTGCTTCTGCACCACCAAATGCTTTAGGGGAAAAGGCAATTCCTGCTATTAGTCTCCAAATATAAGTGTGATAGTGTTTTCAACAACCCTCTATCCTTATATTAATATAAGCCAGTGCAACTCGGCTAAAGTAAACGCTTACCTGCATATCAACAGCTGCTGAACGTCCAGCTTCAAGAACCTCCTCATGGTTTGCCTTGCCCTCTTGCAAAATAGTGTCAAGCTCACTTTGGTCTTTGGTTTGGAGGAGATTGTCATCTCCACGGGGGACGGGTTTGAGTACTGCGCTATTCGTTACCAGACTGAGTGCCAGAACTCGAATACCGCAATGCCGAGCGACCACTATCTCTGGGACCGTGGACATTCCCACCAAATCTGCACCCAGATGGTGGAGCATTCGGCATTCGGCCCTAGTTTCATAACTATTTGCTCATCAGCAGTTTTATGCCAAAAGGTCGACCTCAACCAACCTTGGGCCCCCAACAAACGCATAGACGCCTTCGTGGAGTCTTCTCTTGCTCTCGGGAGGTATAACTGTTTTCCAAGCTTTATGCACGTTGCGACGCAGATCGAGATCATAAGCATCCGACAAAGGCGGGAAGCGGACACCAAATTCTTCAGCATTCGGGCCTCTCAGGGGGTGAATCCCCGCCAGGCCAGCAAGGAAAATATGCTTTAAAACGAAGTTAGTGCGCAAAGTCTTTCAAAGAATTGAATTGGCATACATCATTCAGCACAGCAATGTCTCCCACAGCGTATTCAGGATTAAGACCTCCTGCAGCATTCGTCACTTGAAGAATTCGTCAATCAGAAAAGAAGAATCGGACGTGAAGAGGACTCACGAATTAACGTGTCGACACCCAAGAGCTTGAAGACTCGGACAGGCAGTGTGATTTGGTTAATGGAATGACCCTCATAATAACTGTTCGTTAATTATATTAGTGATTAGAGCTTATAGGTACATGAATTGGAGCCTTACTGTGCACGCCCGACCATTAAAACTGCAGGTATTTTTTTGTCTAGAAGTCCAAAAACCAATTTTCCCGCATGTCCAGTGACTTGACATGTGAGGATCGATCTTTCAGAGTCACGTTCTAAAACACTATTTTTTATTGCCGCAGAACATACCAGTAAGACGAGGGAAATGAGGTATTAAAGAGTAGCTATATTCTGCTCGTGGCTGGCTATGGATTGTATCTGCGAGTCCTCCTAACCCGGAACCACAGATAATAGCAACGCGGGGTCTTTGTAAGGATGTGGGCAAGCGGTGTTTCAAGAATGACGCTGCTTGATTAGCTTGTTCAAATATGGATACATTTTGTGGTAGCTCTGTCATCCTTGAGTCTGAAAGAGTTAAGACAGTAGCGAATAGCTTCTATTGAGCAAAATTTCTAGTGGTAGGTGAAGGAAAGGTTTAGGTTGTGGTAAAGAACCTAAAGCAGGTAATAATAGCAAGACTGTAACAATAAATGTATTATTAGTCAGATAATTAATTGAAAAGAAAAGGTTAAGGCAGTAAGGCACCATAATACAAAGGCGGTGAACTACGTTGAGCGCTTCAAGCGAAAAAGTTCGAGTCCTCTAAAACCAAAGTACAGACCTGAGGAAACCTTCGAGTTGTTTAATCTTCTTTCCCATTTAGGCATACTCGCTATGCTCTCCTATTTAACATCACTCTCTTTTCCCAGAGTGGGTAGGCAGCTGAAGGTATGGCCGTCTTAACTACGCTACCGTAATGAGCTAGCATTCGATACTGACGGCGATCAAGCAGTTCACTACACTATCTCGTGGTCTTGCATCTACCAAAGAGACGGATATTTCTTCCAAAACTGGATTGGATACAACTAGTGGAACGGCATCAAGTATAAAACAACCTCTGTTAGCTACCCTCGTCCGTTGTCATTTACTCTTCGTCCTCACGAAACTAACTGGAGCGTATCGAATCTAAGGGAGGTGGGAGCATCGTCAGATGTATATGTTGGAGAATGGTCTGTTATTATCACCTAATAATAGCATATGTGGAAAGCCCAATGCTTACTAGTAATAGGGGAGAACGCTTAGGCAGGATTCACGAAAATGCTCGCTTGCCTAGGAGTGTACAAGCAATCTATTTACGCCCACTTCGACGGAAAGCCGAATATGGCCTTCCAGTCTGTGATCTACAACTTAGGTCCTATAGTGTGCGAAATCTAGAGTTCTTTGCTGATTTTGCAGTACGAACTGCCTATTACTTGAAGCTGCCACTTTCAGGCCCGGTGCCATTACCACGAATCGTTGAACGCTGGACATTCCCTCGAAGCCACTTTGTGCACAAAAAAACTCAAGAGAACTTTGAACGGGTGACGCTCCGTCGGCTTCTTCAAGTTAAAGATGGGAACCTCCAGGCTGTGCAGGCCTGGCTTGCATTTTTGCGAAAACATGCGTTTTATGGAGTAGGCATGAAAGCTAATATTTGGGAACATGAAAGCTTCGGTATAGTAATACATACCTATAACCAATTACAGCTAGCTAATAATACTAAATCACAGATGTGGCAAAGTCAATGGATAAGGCTCTTCCTAAAATTGAGGAGTCTCTTGGTACTCAGTTCGCACGATTTGGTCAGCGGAAGGATACACCTAATGCTTCAATATTTGATACCTTAGATAGTGAGCGGTTCTCTCAGAGTAAAGGCCCCTTAACTAAGCCTCGTCAGGCCTAGTTAAGTAATTTTTATTTAAAGCATTTAATTATTATTAAGCCTATATCAAAAAATATAGATAATAGACTAGATATCTCTAGCATCAGTATACACAGTAGAGCAATATTGCTTATTCCACTTCACATACTAGGTAGGTATTAGATTACATAATCGATAAGAATTCTCAAAAATCCCAAACTCGAATGAAGTGATGGATTAACGGCTTGTTAAGCTGGTATTGAAATACTCTAATAGAATTCCCTGGAGCCTTTACGTGGGATAGTATTCTAAGTTATAACCATACCTATTACTCTATACGAGTAAAGGTATCCTAACTATCCATACTTATTTCTCATTTAACAACCTAATACCCTAAAACCTAATATGCAGAACCCCCAGCGGCGAAACCAGAGACCAGTTACTTATGGTAAAAAATCACCTAGAACAAAGTCTAACACTGACTTAATTTTGAATACTACGGGTTCCGAGCAAATTAACTCCAGGAATGCCTCTAGGCAGGGGCTCTATAGGCATCCAGGGAACCCATCCCATGATAGCCATAGAATCTCATTGAAGCGATCGACTTCCAATACAAAATACGATCTTTTGAGTGAAGAAAACTCTACGAAGGTAGAGGTTCCTGGTGGCACATTTCCAAGCTCCAGAAGGGAGAAAATGAGCTATTATCTTGACCAAAGAAAGCGCAAGAAACTTGACTTTGACGAACCCCCGACTATCCTCAGTGACAGCACAACCCCTCGAAATCCTTCAAATAATGATAACTTTCCCAACTTTTCAAGTGATAACGACTTACGCAAACAATCACTGATATCAGCAGACACCGCCGCAGGGATCACAGCATCTACTCGGAAGAGGATGGTAGATTCGTTAGGTATTATGGAGCAACAAATGAAAGAGCCAACACCGTTAAGCACAGCTAACGGTACTACCCTTGATCACTCCTGCACAGTTCGAGAAAAGGACCTGGATACAAATTCATATGGAAGCGACACATATGACAGTAGTCAACAATCCGCCATATCGTCATCGACCCAATCGCGAAATTCTCGGGTCACCTATGCGCGTGAGCGATCGTTCTTGAATGACCACTCTAGCGTGGGAAGTTCTAAAGATGAAGCATTATCAGATAGCTTAACACAAAATTACCGGCCTGAACGGCCACGACCTAGCCCCCAGAGTCGTTTATACTCCCACAACGATGAAGACAATAATAGCGGCTCTGTCCGTGGCCTCCATGAGTTAAGGAAAGCTGGAGAAAATGCGCGCTTCCGGAGCTCAGTTGACTCGATCTTTGATGATATCGAAGAGGCCATAAATTCGAATTTAGACCCGAGTAATGGGTTTGTCCAGCTTTGCACAAAGCTTTTAGATCCCAATTCTGTGCGCTGCTTTTTGAACTATGGGCTCGAGAGACGTTTTCTGCAATGCATTATAAGCGACCTTGACACCGTTCCGGCATCTTTCGCCTCTGCACCTACGAATTGATCCGCTCAAGTGGGCTTCCTTCTCCTACTCTACTAGCTCCATTCTTGCCGGCCCTTCTGGATCTTTCTTCTAGGCTAATCGATCTGGACGATGATATCCTCTCCCTAGCAATAAAACATCAAGGCTTTGTTGCATCTAAGCCTGTAGAGAGAGTTGTCTGGAGATTATCCTCTGAAATCTACGGAGAACAATCTGCTTTGAAAATTTCCCCACGTATTGTTGGGCTTCGGTGTATCCAGTCTGTTTTGTCCAATTGCCTGGAAACGGGTGGGGTCATCAGTGCTATCACCGGCGCGCTACTAGGGCAGCTTGTTAGCTTGCTAACATCGGAAATTCCGCTGGGCCCTGAAAAGTTTCCAATACATCCAGAATGTTTCCAGGCGTTGGTTCTGACCCTTTCAATACTCGAAGTTTCCACAACTCTGTTGGGTTCATTAGCTGATGATTCTCGAGATACATACCAGCCGCTTTCTCAGTTATCCAGGATTTTTGACATGGGTGAGCATTGTTATGGCAATGACCAGTATCAGCATATCCTGGTACTCTATATGCGAGTTGTTATAAACATCACGAACAATAATCCGTTGCTTTGCGAGACGTTCTCCACGCCTAGGTTAGTCAGCGGTTTAGTTAGCATTATCAGAAAAGAATTCGGAGAGGTACCTAGTGAAACATTCTCAAAAGGTACTATGGATGCCGCGAATGCCGTTATACTGGCTCTTGGAACTCTTATTAACTTAGCTGAGAAATGCAAAACGTCGCGAGTTATTTTTTTACAGACTGCGTCGGATTCAAGTCGCCTCCTTGATCAGCTCTTAGCCATGTTTTCAGTGAGTATTAACTTTGTTTCAGAGGTTAGTTATAGCTAATTTTGTTTTGTCACTCTTGGCACTAACATCGTCCCTAGGTTGATTCCCTCCGTGAAATGCATCATAATGTTGCTGTTGGCTATATGTCGATCCTCTTAGCTACCCTCTGTTTAGATAGGGAAGTTTGCTCCGTGGTTCAGGGGTCATTAAATGGCAGAGGGCTTACAATAATCTTGTCAACGGTGAATGAGTTTCTACAGTACCACTATAAGGTTGAGCAAGATTTACATATATCGGGAACGAAGGGAGAATTAATACCAGGGCTCACGGCACGGCTGCAAGATATAGTGTCTAATATCGATAGGTCTAGTGAATTTTAATTTATTTGATCTATAAGAGCTATAAGGAGAGGGCGTTTAACAGAACATGCTAGACTTGGGTTTGGTGTAGGTTTAGGTGGTGGGAGCCTAAACTAACACCACCTATAGTAGTATTAATATAGGTTCTCCTAGGTGTAGCACTATACTAAACCCACTACGGTATAGTATATGTTTTTACTAAAAACCTAAAGTTTTTCTAAATTTTACTTATATTTAGTAGTTATATAAGCTACTGAACTAACTATAATTAGATTTAGTATAAGTTTAGTATTTTAGTTATACTATTATACTCAAACCTATAGAATAGAAAATATATCCTTAGCATACTTATATAATCTTACTTTATTACTTTTAACACCTTATTATACGTATATAATTATAAAAAGTAGAATAAGTATTATTACTTTATAAAAAAGTCTAATAAGTAGTAGATATATAAGAATTATATTATAAAATATAATATAGATATTATAAAAGTAACGTAACTAATATTGTATGGCTATAGAAAGTATATAGTATTTATATAGGAACTAATTACTAATTTATAAAATTAAAGCTAGTATCTTTAATATAACAAGTTATTTTATTAAAGTACTAATAACTAAGTATATTTATTATTTATTTATTTATTCAGGCTTAACGTCCATACCCAGCCTCTAGGCTATGACGGACGGCATCTCCCTATAG
>MVGC01000593.1:0-12151 GCA_003589665.1 Aspergillus sclerotialis | reverse complement strand
ATCGGGATTACGTCATCGGTTTGGGTTTTCTACTTATATTTTCAGGTACAAGAAGAACGAGGTAGGTAGTCTGTCAATTGATGGATTAAATTGAGTGAAGACAATACTCCATGCTAATTTATTTACCCATCTAACTATAAATCCCTAAAGTCCCAATTACCCAACACCAATGCACAAATCAATCACCATCCGAACTTCTCAACGTGCAAGTAAATCCCCTGCGCTCCAGTCCCTTTATGCACCGCTCGCTCATCGCTAAGATAAACCACACTGCGCCGAACATCGTCGGACAGTCCCCTAGGACCACAGACGACAACCGCGCTCTCGCCTTCAGCTTGCTCCAGTACCTTCCGGATGATAGTCCGAGGCTGTGGCCGGCCGGATAGAATAGTAAGAGCATTTGCTGGTGGGAGTGGAGTTTCTGAGATCGGAGGCTTCTCGATTGAGGATCTTCTCTCGACTGGCTTTGGAGGAGCAGGCCCAGAACAGGTACATACGTGCTCGGTGATTTCGTCTTCGTCTTCGACTTTGGTGCCGCAGCAGCAGCCTCCGTTTGGAAGGCAGCATTGCTTAGCCTCGTTGATAGAAGATGAGGATGGGGAGGGTTCTTCGATGGTGATTGTTTTTTCCTTTTCAATTTTTTCGACAGTAGGTTCTGTAGGCGGTTCTTGTTGGTTCTGAGAACAGATTGGCGGTTGGATTGTTTGTGGTTCGAGTTTCTCATCGCAGGTTATGTAGATGCTTATTTCGATTTCTCTTTCTATATCCGGTTGCCTGCGTTTGCATTCGGCTACATCAGCTACTACTGTCTGTAGCTGAGATTCAAACCAGCTGAGTTGGGCTCGCGACTTAATTACCCAGACGAAGCGGATCCGTTTTGCGGATGTGAGGCGTGTCCGTTTTGAGGAGTCTGTCTGATGGCATTCTGCCGTCCAAGCTGCGATTATGTCTCGTAGACACGGCATCGTAAACGTTGCTCCCATTCCACCAGCTAGGAAAATGACACTATCGAACTGGCGGAGCGGGCGAAGACTTCCATACGGTCCATCTATAAATGCTGTGCGTTCTTGCTTTGCAGAGGTTTCACCAGAACCGAGTAAATCATCGTATCTCGACGCATACCGGAACATCCGTCTTGTGCCGCCTTTTTCAGCGCGTACCACGAATTCCATCTTGTTATCATCCGGAATAGAGGCGATCGTGAATGGGTGGCTTTGTAATGGGGCTACCGAATGGCAGGTGAGAAATACATGCTGCCCCGGTTTCCAGCAGATGACGGGGTTATGGATAGTAATGCGAGTGACATTTCCAGGTAGTGGACTGAAGGTAGCGCGGTTCGCCCAAAGCGTATTTTTATGGTCTGGTGAACGGTGGAAAATGGATAGATTGGCATACGTGGCCCAGGCGTAGCGAGCCACTCTGTCGAAAACGAGGAGTCCGATCGCAATCCATACCCAGACTTTCACCTCCTCTGGTGCGTGTAGCCATACAGCAACGGTGAAGCCAACAAATGTGACCAGGTGCTGCAGGACGAAGAATTCATAGCCCAGACTCCGGATCGGCGCTGCCGAAGTGAGGACAATAAATGTCAGAATGCACCAGGCTGCGAACCCGCGCTTCGTCAACGCATCGTGCTTCAATTGGTAAGTGATATAGTCGTATCGGCCCCAGTTGCGGAACCAGAAGCCCATATGGATCGTTGCGGTTAGCCATAGAGTCCGTGCGATCCAGCGATGAAACCAGTTGAGTCGTTCATAACTCATCCCGACCAGTTTGCCGATGATATTTTGTCGTCCCGCTAGTAGGAATATCAGGGGTAGCTGGCAGATATTGACAAAACCAGTGCGATATCCAACATCTTCCCATTTCCACTCATCGGTGGTATCGAGTTTATAGAAGCAGAAGACAAGGACCACAACTAGGTAAGCTAGGATAATAAGAACAGGGCCCAGAGGTGCAAAATGAAAAGTGCGACCGCTGATCGACAGCGGCGGGAGCGACGAATAGCTCACTTCTCGAATAAGTGCTGTGATTGTGGCGCATGTATTGAAGAATAGCGATTTCGGTTTGGCTGGGGTAAGTGTCGAGTCACGAAGTCTGACTGTATTAGAACGGGGTCTAATCATGGTGAGGACCAACCTACCTTTGGTATGCTAAGAAGTGATTTAGAATGTTGACCACCGTTCCTGCTGCAATGGCACTTCCTATCACAGCCCAGTACATCTTCTGAATATAGAAGAGGCCGGGCACGCCATTGCCCATGGACATACCGCCCATGCCGCCCATACCTCCCATACCTCCCATTCCATCCATTGACATCGACATGGTGAGATGTTGGTTTCAGTGTCGATCTGTTGGATAGACCAGTTATATGTCGAGACGAAATCAAACAAAAGAATCAGCCCATATTCTCATGCACTAGAAGTTCTAGTATGAGTTGAATAGAGAATATTGGATTATATCAGATGTCTCAGATAACTTGCTCAAAATGGAGACAGAAAGCGAGTCCCGAACGAGGGGGAAAAATTGACCGACTGTCAAATACATAATCAAATCGCCGAGTGGTTAAGAGGGAATAATGATGGAATATCAACGGAAAGGAAACTTGCTCATCCCCACCAAAGAAAATGTGCTCATGCTTGGCTGATCCACTTTGGCCATACTACATATTAACGGCCACTTCGTCTTCGTCATGGTCCAGTCTTTCAATTATTTCTTTTAACTCTTGTCATTTTGTTGCTCTTAATAGACTAATTAGATTTCCACCTTTGTGTCCATACAGACAACCACCACCATCGACAACATGGACATGAATCACGGCTCGATGGATCATTCAGGAATGGGAGGAGGAATGGGAGGAATGCACTCTTCCTCATCCTCAATGTCAATGGCCATGACCTTCACAAACACCCACGACACGCCTCTCTTCTCGAATCTATGGACCCCAGCGTCCGACGGCAGCTACGCCGGCACCTGCATTTTCCTCATTATCCTGGCTATAATCGACCGATGTCTCTTTGCATTCCGAGCAATCATGGAGCGACGCTGGCTCGCCGCTCACCTTAATCGTCGGTATATCACGGTCGCGGGGAAGACACCAGAGGCGGGGCGCATTGATAGCGATCCAGAAGCGAAACATGCATCATTAGTTACGGCGCAAGGAGTCGAAGAATCGGTCAAGGTGGTGGAGAGGACGACTTCGGTAATTATGCCGTGGAGATTCAGCGTTGATCTGCCACGGGCGCTGATTTTCCTATGCATTACGGGTGTTTCTTATCTATTGTATGTTCTCAACTCGCGATCATAAGAGTCTGACACTAATATCTACAGGATGCTTGGAGTAATGACTATGAATGTGGGATATTTCTGTTCGGTTCTAGCGGGGGCATTTCTGGGCGAACTTGCGGTGGGAAGGTTTATTCAGTACAATGATCATATCCATTAGATGCAAGGATATTTGCAAGACTCGCATTTGCTCGGCGTTAGGCAATCTTCAATTGGCATATAGCATAGATACCTAATAAAGAGGGGTTTATTTCAAGGAAGGACTTGCCTAGAACAGCAATAGTGATGAAAATTCGAGCATCTCGGCTAATCCCGAATGTATCTCAGTTCTGATTTTCCTATTGGTCCTTATTTTAAATGCCCCACCCAATCTGAGAAGAAATGAGCAGATTTACTAACCTGATTAGGAGATGAGTTTGCCGATCAAAACGTGGTCTGAGGTCTGCATATACAAATTGGCTTTGAATATCTTCTCAAACCACCTCTTTTGATATCCTGTATGTATGCCAATTCTTGCCAATCTGCTCAGTAGCTATGGGGAATCGGTTGAGCCCGTTTAATTTCCTTAACTCGATTTAAATTTTGTAGTTTTCTGCAGCTTAGAAATGTGTATAATAATTTATTTCTTTCAATTGAAGATCTTATTGACAGCTGCAAAGAGCTTTCTTCTATTTAACCCCTAACTACTGTTAATTGAAGCTCTAGTCAACTTCAACTCATCCTCACTCCCTCCCTCGAGCCCCTCAACCCTTCAACAACCACCAAAATGAAGCTCTCGCTCTTCTCTCTAGCATCCCTCGTCCCCTTCGCAGCCGCCCACTTCCGGCTGGTCTACCCAACCGCTCGCGAAAGAGTCGAAGACAAAATGTCCATCTTCCCCTGCGGTGGCTCTCCTTCAACAGAACGGACCAAAGTTTCTATATCGAATGGTTCATTCCCTGTCGCATTGAACATGGGACATGCAGAGACAGCCGTTGAGATGCTTTTGGCGCTCGGTAGCGATCCAGGCAGTAACTTCAACATAACTCTCGTTCCCACCTTCGGTCTCCTTGGACTTGGGTCGTTCTGTCTCCCGGAAGTTTCGTTCGATACGTCAGTTCTGGGGGTGAAAGTCGAGGATGGAATGAATGCTACCCTGCAGGTCCAGACTAATGGCGATCCGAGTGGTGGTCTTTATGCGGTATTATCTCTCTATTTATGCCATTGGCACTGTTATACCTAGATTGGAGCTGACTGATAATTTCAGTGCGCGGATATTCAATTCTCCTCCACAGCCACAGACAACGATCCTTCATCTTGTAAGAACAACTCCGGCATCACCGCAAGTCCATTCTCTGGATCTTCCATGAAGCTCAATGCGAATGAGTCAACTGCTGAGGGCGAACCGCAAAGCGGTTCTTCATCTGGTGGACACGGTGGACACGGCGACCACGGTTCTAGCGCTGCCTCTCTGCAAACGGCTACTTGGGGTATGCTTGGTGCTGCTGTTGTTGGTGCTGTTGCAATGCTATAATAAACCAAAGCATGCTGCTGCTGAAATAGAATTGTCCGACTGTTCATATTTGTTGTTGTTCAAATGAGGCGTACGAAGTTGATGATTCTGAATTTCGCATACCCTTTGAATGTGAGCAAAGCATTTAGTGATCGGATATTCCTCTCCAATTCATGATTATTGAAATAACTCCATTTCTTCTCGTCCTCGAGGAACAATAGAGCTTAATATGACAATCTAGTATTGTCCAGTCACGTGCGAGGATAGCTAAATGCCAGGCTCCAGTTTTCTTTGTTTTCTGCCTCGTAAATTATCTTACAAATATCTGGCAAGATATTGACGAGTTGACCATTACTATGGATAATTTTCAAAGGCTGCGGCCTGTTGGTGAGTGATCAAATCAACATATATGAGAGCTGTAGATTGACTCGTCAGGTCGACTGGAGCAATATTCAACCGCACGTCACAACCTTAAATTCTACTACAACGTTGCGGCTGCAGCAACATACACACTGCCAAAGAGCTTCACTCTCCCGGCTAAGGATTATATTTACAAAGCTTGTGAGGCATTAATCTCCCAGCATCCAAGTTTATCTGCAATTCCTGTTGGCGAGGAGACGAAAGAGCCCTATTTCGTCCGCCTTCCAGAAATTGACTTGGACCAGCCAATTTCGTTTCAAGAAAGGCAGCATGAGACCTCAGAAGCCGAACTAGAGCAAGATCTCGATCTGGAATCTTTGTTGCGAATTCAACATAACACAGGATTCACTCCGCCCTCTCCATTCTGGAGACTTTGTATCCTGACTGAGAAATCAAATGAGAAACGGTTTACCGCAGCTTTTGTATACCACCATGCAATTGGGGATGGCTCATCAGGAAAGTCATTCCATCTCACATTTCTCCAGGCATTACATGCTGCATCATCACTAGCTCCCGGTGAAGCTAAGCGGACCGTTCGTTCACCGGAGACACCACTCCTCCCGAATCTAGAAGAAGTCCATCCTCTCCCCGTCTCGCTATTCTACCTTCTAAACGCAGCCTTCAGAGCGAAGATCTGGTCCTCGAAAGACCCGGGGCTATGGACAGGATCCGAAATCCAGACCCCGCTTGTCACTCAAGTACGACATTTCGCTCTTCCAAAGGATACCACTTCATCTCTCAAAACTCTCTGTCGAGAAAAGGGAACTACTATCACAGCACTGATTGAGACAATCACTGCCCGCGCATTCTTTCACAACCTCCCACAGACCTATACTAGTCTAAAATGCTGCTGCGCAATTTCCACCCGTCGTTGGCTCCCGGACCCCATAACAGACGACTCAATAGGTGTGTGGGTGGAAGACTTTGACGAATATTATAAACGCGATACTGTAAATACAGCCCAATTTCCCTGGACAGAAACCCAACGGTCTCGCAAAAACATCGAGGCTGCACTAGCTCTCAAGGGGAAAAATGCCTCCCCCAATCTTCTTCGATATGTGAAGGACTATCACCAGGAACTGTTCTTGTCGCAGGTTGGCAAGCCCAGAGCGGTTAGCTACGAAGTATCCAATATTGGTATTGTTGGTGTGGATCAAGTGCGAGATGAAAACAAACCGGCTCTTGGGCGCCTGGTCTTCTCCCAGAGTGCTAATGTTGTTGGCGGTGCGGTTATGGTTTCTGTTGCGACTGGGGGAGATGGGTGTTTGGTTGTTGCTTTTACGTGGCAGACCGGTGTTGTCGAGGACCAGTTGATGGAGGCTGTTGTCGGGGGAGCAAAGGAAGAGTTGTGTGAATTGGCTTCTGGTACTGAGTAATTGGTTTGTTCACACTCGATGGACACTATGGTGTATGTACATACAATGTATACCCTGCCGCTACTAATTTGTAGAGACACGAAAATTACCTAGCATAATACTTGTGGCTTCGTATATCTCCAGTAATTTCAAACATATACATAGATATGATTTGGCTATTTTATTATTATAAATGCGTTGATTTCATTCTTTGTGGCTATCGACATTCTTGGCAGCAAAAGCAAATACCCGACGCCTACAAACAACACCAGCTACTTCCTAGACAACACGGTCTCGTAGAGTCAATCGATCCCCACACATCCAGCACCATGCCCAACATCCCACCCCTAATAACAATATTCCTGCCCTTCCTAGCTGCAATTCTCGGAATTTTCAGTTATAACAATGGAACAACAACAGTGGCCATCCTAGATTTATTCTGCCCATACACACGCAGTTGTCTTAACCAAATCATCTCACCACATTATTCAAGCTGGGATACATGGTTTCACCCTTCTCAGTATCTTTTCCCGAAAAGAAGTCCTGGGAGGGAGAGGAGGAAAGACTGGAACCTCCTTTACCACCTTGGTGGGAATGGGCCGTGGATTGAGAAGGTGGATGGGAATGGCGGTGATGGTGTGAGAGGGATCAAGCCCCCGGAGGGGTGTGTGGTTGAACAGGTTCATTTGGTGTGTTTTATTCCTTTGGGATGATATGGGGTTTGGTTTTTGATATGGATAGCTGATCATATACAGATGGCCCGTCACGCGGAGAGATATCCTACCTATTCTGCTGGGAATCGTATGTTCCAATTCAACATCCCTTCCTTTTACCAGCGTTGATGTCCTAGATTTAACATGAGTCTAACTAAATAAGGCCACTTCGCTCTGCTCAACCGCATCAAAGAAACAAATTTAGTCTTAAACGGCTCACTCGCGTTCCTAAATAGTTGGACTTATTTTACCAGCGACCCATCTACTGACTTTGAACAATTAACTACAACTGGTCCCTACGCAGGCACGCTGGAAGCATTCACAACGGGCGTCCGATTCCGGACTCGCTACGAGCACCTTATACCTAAGGAGTCAGACACAAGATTCTGGGCCAGCGACTCCGAGCGCGTCATCCAAACGGCGCAGTACTTTGCTTCGGGTCTCTTCGGTCAAAACTGGGAGAAAGACAACATTGCCAAATTGCAAATCATCCCCGAGACAGCCGATCGACGGGCTGATACGCTAACTCCGGGTGATACATGCCTGAAATACATTGATGACCTTGTTGATGGCCATGACAAGGGAGTTAATATGCTTTCGCTTTTCCACGAAGCATATATACCCGCTATTGCGGAGAGGTTGAGATCGAAAGAACAGAATCCGAATATTAAGTTCTCGAATGTCGACATATTCAGCATGCAGGAGATGTGCGGATTTGAGACTATTGTCCGAGGGTCGAGTCCTTGGTGTGATGTCTTTTCGGAAGATGATTGGGAAGCCTTTGAGTATGCGCGAGATTTAATACATTATTATCGTGCGGGGCCGGGGACACCATATGCTGGAGCGATGGGCTGGTTATGGCTTAATGCGACGACGCATCTTTTGCAGCAGGGACCAGATGCAGGGACGATGTTCTTTAGCTTGTACGTAGTCTTATTTGCCTTTCCGTCAATTCGAGGAGTGCTGACCCTTACCAACAGCGTTCACGATGGTGACATTGCCCCTTTCCTTACGGCATTGGAGATCTTCAAAGACTCGAAATACGACCCAGATCTTCCGACTACACATATTGCTGAAGATCGAGTTTGGCGGACTTCATCCGTCATGCCGATGGGTGGTCGGATTACCCTGGAACGGTTGAGTTGCCCATCTTCCTCAGACTCTACGGGTAATAACGGACCTTTCATCCGTGTCAATATCAATGATGGAATAGTTCCATTGCCATATTGCCAATCTGGTCCAGGGAAATCTTGCCCGTTAGGTCAGTTTGTTGATTTTGTACAGCGTCGCAGAACAGAAGTGGGTGAATTTGGGGATGTATGTGGGCTAGAGGGTGATGTTGGGCACATATCTTTCTTGCATCAAGATTAGACGATACCCTAGATATGTTGGATATTCGATAGCAATGTAAGTACTCTTATCGAAGCGAAGTATACTGTGTATGGACAAAGAGTAGAGCTATACAGCGTAGTACTATAGCCTTAAGACTTGTTGCAACGACACAGTCTGATGAGAATATAAAACAAATATTAATTCCCGTCAGGTATTTAGATTGTTTCTAGCAGAAATAAGTGCTTTTTTACTCCAATAGACAAAATATTGTATGTATAATGTCACGTGCCGTCTGACTAACACAAGAATGAATTGTTTATTGAAATATCCAAAAGTTTGGGAAAGCTCGATCTTTCCTTCCAGTCAACACAAAAGTTTCTTCAATACATCCTCGCTTTGATATACCTTTAAGTTCCTCTCAAACTGTTCTTCTTTCTTTGCTCTGCCTTTATTTCCTATTTACTATTCGAGGAACTGTGCGAAATCCACCATGGAGTACCACTTCGTTCCTCTAGAGGAGCGCGCAAAAGATGAGAAGGGGAATATCCTCCCTTGGGGATATGTGTATAAAGAGTGAGTCTTTTATAACCCTATCACCTCTAGGCTATACACTAACGAGCTTTCTAACAGTCAATCTCGCAACCCACGCCGACCACCGGAAGAAACGGGCCCGTTTGGAAAGAGACGAAACGCCCGATACGACAACGCTCGATCGCGCACCCGTACCGGAACCCCTGCGAAAAAGGAGAACCCAAATGTAGCAGAGTTCGGGCGGCTATTTGCTATGCAGCAAGAGACGGAGAAAGCGCAAGGGGGCAGCTTACCCAAGTCGTCGTCTTCGACTGGACTGGACGGCTCCCGCAAACAGGTGGAGAAAGTCGCCACGGAGTGCATGTTCTACGGATACAGGAGTAAGGACTCAGAGTGGAAGGTTATTGATAAATTCGAGCGGATCTCCAACGGTTTCATCTGTGAGGATTATCCGCGCAGTGATCCCAACTCGGCAAGTAACTATGCTCAGCTTCTCAGCGGAGGCGATGTGGTTATTCGTGCGAACCTGTCTGCGGACGCGAACCGGAAAGCAAAGCGATATGATGGAGGTTTTCACTGGATTAAAGTGACGTTTGATTCGAGCGAGGCTGCCGATCGAGCTTGTTTCTTCTCGCCCCAGGAGATAGATGGTCATCTTGTCTTCTGTGAGCTGTATACCGGCCACGGACCAGCAGAGGATATCCCCATCCCAAAGGACTCATTCGAAGCGAATCAGTACAACACAAAATCGAAGCGAACATTGACAACTTCACACTCCACCTCCTTCCTCCCGCCCCAACCTATAGACCAACAAAACCGCCTCACCACCCTCTCCCGGTCACCCGGTCTACCCAACCTCTCCGGCATCACGGACGAAGATGAGTCGCAAGTCGGCTCTACCTCAACGGCCAGTTCCGCCACCGCAACAGGTGCCGACCACCACCAGTCCCAGAACAACCTCCACCACCGACACACACCCCAAGGACCCAAACCCGAATCCGAGTTCATGACACACATCCCTACAGTCCGGAAGACGAAACTGCGCCCTATCTCCGAAGCACTCCCTCCTCAACCTACGCTTACTGAACGAGTTCTTCGCTCTATTCCGATTCTTAGCTGGTTTACTGGTGATATTGTAGGTGATGGGCCGCAGTTGAAGGAAGATGGGAGCTTCGATTACGAGAAGTCGAATGTCTACTGGCGGTTTTGGTATATGGTTGATAGAATTTTGGGGACGGATATCTGTGGGTTGAGAGAGGAGGCTTGATTGTTGGCTGGATTGAGTGCATGCTAGTCTTGAAGTTAGGGAGCTTGATGGCAGCTGTTTTCTGTATTTATGTATAACGCTGTTATTTGCATGATAGAATAATTTAATGGGAGGATGATCTGGAGCTTGGATTAGGCGGCCTTGTACAAGTATTAGAGCTCTGACTTAAATGATTGAGAATACAGGAGCAGAACATAATGCAAATCCAGGATCCTAGTAGGTACTACTTCAGCAATATCTCACGTTCTCAGAATACTCTCCCAGCCCAAACACCACTTCGCGAAAGACCCTGTTATAAACAGCCACTCCGACTGTCCACCCGATGTAAGAATAAACATAAAACGACGAAGATAAAACAAGCGAAGTAGAACAAGGTCACCCACCCTATCAACCGAACCTAGGTAATAAAAAAAAGGTAAAGAAAAAAAACCTAAAGAATCAAAAACAGATAAAACCCGTAAAGCTCAAAAATTGATTCATTCATTCAAATCCGACTCGGGAAAAAGCCACACAAGTTTTTTGTTTTTTTACTCAACATTGTTCTCGAAGTTCTCACCCTCCACCAACTCAGGGATATCCTCATCATCCTCCTTCTTACCCTCACCACCAGGCTGGTTCTTCTGCAGGTTCTGGTAGCTCTCGGCCAACTTGCGCAGGGAGGCCAGGCTGTCGGGGCCGAGTTGGTTCAGGATACCGGGGACGAGCTCGGTGAGTTCCTTCTCTTCGCCGTTGCCGTAGAGGGCGAAGGTGTTGGAGGGGACGGAGGCGTGGACTATTCGCACTTAATGTTAGCTGATTGATTGATTGACGGATGGATGATAGATAGATGGATGGATGGAATGAGGGGGACGATAGGGAGGCGAGACTTACCCCTAGGAGCACCGAAGTGGATGACGTTTCCGTCCTCCTTGAACATGTTCACTTCCTCGATGGCTTGGATGGGCTGGACGTTCATCTTCTTCAGGGTTGTTTGGAGCTTCTTATCGTCCGCGCCGGAGGACTTGTGGACCTTCTTGACCTTGCGGCGGGGAGTGCCCTTGCCTCTGTTGTTTGTTAGCTGCGCTGTTCTTCATTTGTTGCGGTTTGTGGATTGAGTAAGTCGGAATGGGGTCGAAGAGGCGGGTTCGAGATTTCGAAACGATCGGATCCAACAGTTGTCATTCAATTCATCTCATGATAGACCGAATTGAGTTGAAAGCGAAAACTCCCGTAGTCACATCGAGGAAAGGTATTATGGTATTCGAGAATCGAAAGGAAGGGAACGAAAGAAAGAAAGAAAGAAAAGTACCTACCCTATTTAACCAAAGGAGTTAGCCATATCAAATTCTAGTAAAAGGTCACATCAAGTAGAGAGCAAAAAGCCAGCGACAGACTACTTTGCCGGTTCGTTCGCTCGCATCTCCAACAGATAAAAATTCGCCAATAAGGGAACAAAAAAAGCATATCACATACCAATCCGCACGCTCGCCTGCATCTTAGCCAGCTTGTTCGTATCCATTTTGACGGTGGTGAAGTTCTTTACTGCCTGGTTAGCAACAAGCCAATTCGGAAGAACGAGTGAAGGTTGTGGAACTGAATTCGGGTAGGGCCAAAGTGGCGATTGGGAGAGGTCAGACAGATGGAATGGAAGAGGGGAGAAATACCGGAAAGGGAGGGACGGAGAACTCGGGTGATGATGAAGGTCGAGGAGAAAAGGGAAGGGGAGTGGATGAGGTTGGATGGATGAATGGATTGGTTTGATGATTGTTGATGATGA
>MVGC01000592.1:0-12280 GCA_003589665.1 Aspergillus sclerotialis | reverse complement strand
TTGTTTGTGGTTAGGTAGGGCATTTTGCTTGGTCTCGCTTGTTTTGGTCGTTATTTGGGTCGAGGATTAGACATGGAGATTTGTGGTTTGGTTTGGAGGGGAGAACTTCAATTAGTATACTTAAGCTACATTACATTGACGTCAGATGTTTATCAGTCGCGTATCGGAAGAGAAAATGCATCTTTTATCGTCCCGACTTCCGATTGATATCCGATTGTTATCTTTTACAGTACTATCTCTGCTCAATCTCTTATTTACTGTTATTTCACGCCTTTGGCTCTGGTCCAAGATATCCTCGCCGAAACGCTATACCAATTAGCATAGTCTAAGTATTTTATTTTAATAAGATACTCACCTCCAGGGATCAGCGCCGTCGCATACATTACCCTCGTAATCGGCCGTAGATCATCAGGAGTCAACCCCGACGAAATAGACAACTCCATATATGGATCCCATGCCGTGATGATAGAATCCGCATACGTCTTGAGATCCACCGCGCTCTCCTTCTCTGTCGACTGCTCCGATTGACACTGAATGCCTAAAGCGGTCCCGAACTCCCGGAACGCCAGCCGGAACTTGATATTGCGTTCCAGGTAGCGGTTGATCTCGAATAGATCGTACATCTGCTCGAAACATCGCACTGATAACCGCTTAGCCCATTCTTCTTTCTCCGAAAACCAGTGCGCGGTCCATAGCGTCATTCCTAGATCTAACGGATCGCTAGAGACCAGATGTTCACCTTTCCGCTGCATTACGCGCTCGTAGTCTTTGATTTCTTCGGCCAGCACTGGGCCATCGTTGCTTTCCATTGCTGCTGCTTGGAGAAGTCGAAAGATCACATACCCGTCAATGGGATCAAGGTTTCCTTCCGACGCGACGAGAGGCTTTGAGAGGTCCATCGCCATCTTCCATACCATCCGCGGTCGGTTGGACTCTCTGTTCAAGAAGAACCGGGGATGGATCGCCTTTGCTAATGCCACAGCTTGCTGGTTATACTTCGGATCTCCCGACGCAAGTGACATTCGGTTCAATGCAAACATCCACACTGTCAGGTAATGATGATACTGTCCGTCGCCGTCAGGCCCACGCTCATCCATCTTCCCGATTCTCAGCCCTCCGCCCATCGGATTCTCCTCCGTAGCCCCTGGTAGTCGAGACAAACCATCGCGCGTACGGCCCAGTACATCATGTACGGTTTCGACCAGGCGACGCGCGAGAACGAGATACATGTCATTTCCCGCTGGGGTTCCAGTTACTTTTGTATATTCTTGATGCATTGTGAGCAGATTGATTACTCCGAATGCATCCGTCCAAAGATATCGGCCTTTGTGGCCGCCAGATTTCATGGGCGGGGTCCATGACTCTGGGTCTTGGATGTCGGTAAAGTTGCCATAGAGTGATTCCATGGCTTGTTGGAAACGGTCTAGGCGTGTAGATGAGGCGGTCATGGTTTGATGAATTCTGGTCGTTACTAGGCGGCCAAAAGATGCTAGGAGACGGCTCCGCGATAGGAGGTTGAGACGTGACATTGCTTTCTCTTGTTAGGTAGCTTGCATCGTGTGTCTTATTGGATGGATGGATGGATGCGTTGATGAAGTCACAATGATTGGTGGCTGACGGGCCGCTGATATCATTGTTTGCCCCAGTAGACATATACCTTGAATAAACAGTCTGTCTGCATTATTGTATTTAGGACATCATTAATGAGGTTCACTGTACCCAGGTTGTATGCAAAGATGGCTCAGCTACAGGAGCTTTTCAATTCCGCAGCTCGTCCGCTGCCGGCTATTCAAGACAAGAGCTTTGCCTCTCATTTCGACGACTTTGGGAACTACAAGGTCGTTCTTCTGGGAGATGGTAGTCATGGAACGTCCGAATTCTACGCTGCAAGAGCAGAAATTACCAAGCGGTTCATCGAAAAGCATGGTTACACTATGGTTGGAGTGGAGGCCGATTGGCCGGATGCCGAAGCTATTGATCGCTACGTGCGTCAGCGACCTGGTCCTAAAGCCCAGGTTGGTGGCAGGGCCAAGGGCTATGAGCCATTCAACCGCTTTCCCACTTGGATGTGGAGGAATCGCGAAATGCAGGACTTGGTGGAATGGATGCGTGATCACAATGCCAAGCTTCCGATGGAAAAGAGAGCGGGATTCTACGGGTTAGATCTTTATAGCATGGGTGCGTCAATCCGTGCCGTGATCGATTACCTAGACCAAGTCGATCCGCAAGCTGCAAAACAAGCTCGACAACGGTACGGTTGTCTCCAGCCATGGGTCGACGACCCTACTAGCTACGGTCTAGCCTCGCTCCATGGAATGGAAGATTGTGAGACACATGTCGTAAAGATGTTGCGGGATATTCTCGAAAAACGTTTGCAGTATTCCGAACATCCTCAGGATGGCGAGGAATTCCACAGCGGTGAACAGAACGCATATCTTGTTAAAGATGCCGAACGTTACTATAAAGCCATGTACTACAGCTCGGCCACATCGTGGACTCTGCGAGACACACATATGTTCGACACACTGAGGCGTCTGCTGAACCACAAGCCACCCGAAGCAAAAGCCATCGTGTGGGCACACAACTCACATGTTGGAGATGCCCGATACACCAGTATGGGCATTCGTCGCAACGAGATCAACATCGGCCAGCTGTGTCGAGAAAGACTCGGCAAGGAGAATGTCGCGATCATCGGATGCGGAACACATACGGGAACCGTTGCAGCAGCTCATGAATGGGACGATGATATGGAAGTGATGAATGTCAAACCCTCTCGGGATGACAGCTGGGAAATGTTGGCCCACGATACTGGAATCCCCAGTTTTGTGCTCGACCTCCGTCGTGACAAAATCGATCCCAATCTTCGAACAGCACTCGCAGCAGAAACTAATCGCCTCGAGCGATTTATTGGAGTTATCTATCGACCGGACACCGAACGGATATCCCATTATTCCCAAGCGTATCTCCATAATCAGCTTGACGCGTATGTATGGTTTGACCAGACGCAGGCAGTGAGACCGTTGGAGAGAGTTCAGCCGGCGACGCCATTAGGAAAGGGAGAGACATATCCATTTGGAGTGTAAATTAATTGATTGTAAATCAAACTCGATTAGTGATACTAGAATGGAATTGTGCGACTTGGTTGCTCAGTTGTTGCTTTGTTTTGTCACGAGAAGTTGGGCCTGACGTCAATGCTCACCGCCTGCTACTTTTTGTTTATTTGGTTTTTGTTTACTTTCGCTTCATCTCTTCCACGTCTTCCTCCGCCTTCCTCCAACTCCCATCCTTCAGTTTCTTTTCATCTTACTCGTCTATCATAACTCTTGATACATTTACTGAATTACTTTGATTTAGTCTCAATCATGGCGGTTCGCCGTTCCGCCCGCATCCGTAGTCAGACTCCGGAGGTAGACATAACCATCCCACCTTGAGTCTTGCTTCGTTGCTAACCCCATCTTGCTCCAGCGGAGAGTTGAACACCAGCATGAAATAGTGAACAACCTCCCGTCCGTTATGGAACGCGAAGAACCCTCCGATTCCCCATCCAAGGTTGAAACTGTCCGCACCCCAGTCAAATCTCCCGGCCAGAAAACCCCAAGTTCGAGCAACAAAAAGGAGTCTGTTAATGCAAAGACGCCAACTAACTCGTCCGCGGTCCGTCCAACGTTGAACGAAATGCACCCGAGTAAAGTACGGCAGAGTACTACGAAGCAGCCAGATTCCGGCCTTATCCTTGGCTTCAATCCGGTGAAGAGAGATTCCAATGGAAACGCTCTGAATGATACTGCTATCCAGAACACCCCGTCCAAAATTACAGGCTCACCATCAACCCAGTTTGGAACACCTGGTTTTGAGTATCAATTTTCTTGCCAAGAGTCTCAGCTAAGCGACGAAGCCAAGAAGCTTATGGAAAGCGTGAGAGAGGATGTTGCGAGGATCAAGTCCCAAATGACTGCGGATAAAGGAAAGCAAATTGACGCAGAGCGGGAAGCCGATGCATTGCAAGGGGGTCGAAAGATTGCAAAACCAAAAGGAAAGGCTGGGCGTTTCAGCGATGCTCATATGGCCGAGTTCAAAAAGATGGATTCAATTGCTGGGCACGCATCTGCTTTTAGAGCTACCCCGGGTCGGTTCCAGCCTGTTTCTACACCTCTCAAGAGAACCAGTTCCAAGATTCGTCTGGGTGAACCTTCTAGCAATGCCTCGCCTTCAAAATCTCCTGTTAAACGGTCACCGATCCCGACAGAGACCGGCGCCAAGCGCGTCAAGCATGACAAGGCAGACGACGCTTCGAGCAGTCGCTCACCATCTAAAGGGGCCAATATTCCTAAACCTGCCAATTCACGTGCACGCCCCAGGCCCACTGTTCGCAGCTCTCTCATGACTCCGACCAAGTCCTCCCTTGCACGTACCTCAGCCAGCGTCAGACCTCAAAAGACCTCGATGATTCCTTCTGTGTCAGGGTCTCCTGCGCCAAAGGGAGTTTCATCTCCACACACTCCTAAAACTGACTTCAACCCACGGTTTAAGAGCCATTTGCCAACATTGAATGGACTTAAATCTATTCTCCGCCGTCACCAGCCCCTATTCTCCAAGGACCCAGCGAAGATCGCTGCGGGAACACACGTTGCCGCGCCAGATTTCAGTTCAGATATGCTTATGTCTGGCGGTGATAGCAGTGGCGAACCTCAGACTCCTTCGCCCAAGAAGCATGTCGAGTTCAGCGCAAGCACCAAGTCCCGTTACGAGTTGGCGCAGGCGTCCCCATCCCCATCCAAGATTCCAGTTGTCCAGCCACGCTCTGGTTCCGATGTAACATACCCCGTCTTGCCCGCCTTGACTCCGGAGAAACCATCGACGGCCGAGAAGCCGGCCAGCACTAAGACCAAACCGCCTTCCATCCGCCAGGTGCGGCCCTCTGATGCTGCGTCTCAAGTACCCAAGTTGCCTGAACTTCCAAGTGTGCCTCACGGAATTGGCAACAAGAAGAGACATCGTGAAGAAACCGATGACGAGGTCGATTCCGAGAATGTGCCTCCTGCAGATGCCACTGAGCGCAGCGCTAAGAGAGTCAAAATCGCCACGCCTACCCCAGCCAAAACCCCATCATCCAGTCCCCTGAAGGGTCGCACCAATGCCCCTCGTCAACCCACTCCAGGCCGTGCTGGGACTCCTGCTACCGCGAAAAAGAAAAAGGCCGGCCTTAGCCTGAGTCGTTTGAACATGCTTGCTAAGCCAAAGCATCGTGCTTGAACACTGCCATCTGCCAGCATCCTTTAACGAACTTGATTCTCTTACCAGTCTTTTCGTTGTAAAGTTTGTGATATCAACCATACCGTTATCTGCATTTGTCTGATTTCTCTGGGTTTCTGAATCTCTGGTCTTTTCTTATCCTTCTTGCTTGTCTATTTTATGAAATGATCTAAATTGTTACCGGTGAAAGTGTGGCGCTTGGAAGATGCATTCAATATGCGGGAATAGGTTATGGTGTTTCGGCCACTCTTCTAATCTTATTTAGCTGTGATATGATCCTTGCAGACTGACTGGTCTTGTTTTTCGATTGATGTGAAGTCATGATATGAGAACCTCTCTACGTGTTGGTATTATTATTTGCTTTCTTGTCTAGAGTATGAGATTGAATCCATACGTTTGATTTGGCTTGACTTGTTGTCCTGTTGGTTCTGTGTTATAGGAATATCCTAGATAGCATGAACATTATATTGTGTTTATAGTTGATCCAGCGTGGTATCTCTAGCGTCCACTACAGTAATTGGTAATGCTGGGGAGTAGTGCAAGAGTTGTCCGAAGAACCAAAGTCTGTCGTAGTAACTCGCGCTGAAGGACGATCTATTTTATACAAACAAACGGTAGATTTTCATTCATCGCTTCATTCATTCCAATCAGGCAGCCTATGAAGAACGCCGTGCTGTCAATTCTAGATAATGTAATAAGCAGATGTATGAATAGGAGCGACAGTAAAAGCGGATACAATCATAACATGCAGACACGGGGTGCGCAACATCTCTAATGGAAAAGAAAAAAAAAAAAAAAAGACCAGCCAAACTCCATCGTAGCAATCCCAGAATCAGTTCCCATTCCTCCCAGGTTTTCCAAAGTACCCTGTCCTATCCTATCCTATCCTATCCTAACCGTCCATTCCTTTCTGTCCACCTTTTATCAAATCCGATCCATACAAATCATCATAAATAGCATCCATACGTCCATCCACATAAGAGCCAAGCCAAATGTGAGTGGACATGTTGACACGACTATCCCTTCATAGTAGCCAAGAACGAATCCAGATTATACTCCTCTTCATACTGGCGTTCGTCCCAGAGCTCGCCCAGATCATCGAGCCAACCTTTCTTGCCCTTCTCTTTGACTTCACCGTCGATGTCGACCATATCGACTTCGTTGCCGGGCGGTTCGGGCTTCTCGGCTGTTTCGGCTGTTTCGCCAGATTGAAGAGATCGAGGAGCTGATCTGTGTCCATGGTACCGAGGCCGGCATTTTGTTGGTTGACTACCGTTGAAGCGACGTTGATCTTGAAGCGTTGAAGACTAGTTGTTGTTAGACGGGATTTAAACGAATTAGGGATGGGATGGGGATCGCTTACCTTAAGATCTTCTCTTCCAGGGTGCCTCTTGTGATTAATCGGTAGACGTTGACAACTTTCTTTTGGCCGATTCGGTGGGCACGGTCCATGGCTTGGATATCCTTTTGTGGGTTCCAATCGTGTTCCACGAAGATGACGGTGTCGGCGCCTGTGAGGTTTAGACCGAGGCCGCCAACGCTTGTGGTCAGGAGTAGGACGTCGTAACTGGGATCGGTATTGAAGCGGTTAACGATATCTTGGCGTTTCGTCGCTTCGACACTCCCATCTAGGCGGAGGAACTGTACGGATGGAAGAAGCTTCTTGAATACTTCGCTCTGCACAATATCGAGCATTTCCTTCATTTGGCAGAAAACGAGGGCTCTGTGAGGGCTGACGTAGCTTGCGCCCGTGGTCAGGTCGCCCTCGCTTGTCGAGTCAACGCCGATACCGCAGTCAAGAAGCAAATCGCGAAGAGCGCTGAGTTTCGGAGCGTGTGCCACGTCCCGGATGTAGGAGTGCTTCGCTGCAAGGTAGCTCTGGACTTCCTGGTACTTCTTGTGTCCTTCCTTGACGACCAATGCGGGTGAGTTGCAGAGACGACGCATATACTGGAGAGCCTGGAAGATATGCTCCTTATCCGCTTTATCGGAGCTTCCCACTTTTTCGGCGAGAGTCTTCTGCTCCTTCTTGGTAAAGTCCTCGAATAGTTTCTGTTGTAGTTCACTGGGGTCACAGTAGTAGTTCTGGATGATCTTCGGTGGGAGGTCGTTCAGAACCTCCTCCTTTAGACGACGGAGCAAGAATGGAAGTACTTGTTTGTGAAGGGCCTCGACCGCCAACGCTCCAGCTTCTTGTTCCTTAGAGGATGACTTGCTGAAGCGGCTTGCCGCAATTGGCTTCGCGAAACGATCCAGGAAGACCTTCTCTGTGCCAAGGAAGCCAGGCATGAGGAAATCAAACAGAGACCACAATTCTAGCACATTGTTCTGAATGGGCGTGCCGGAAAGGATCAGCCGATGATTGCTGACAATGCGCTTCACGGCTAATGTAACCTTCGCCTTCGGATTCTTGATGAGGTGACCCTCGTCGAGAACACAATAGTTCCAGCTTCGTAGATTGAGGACATCGTTGTCATTTCGGCAAATATCGTAAGAAGTAACCACAATATCTGCTGAGTCGAGTTCGCCTTGTACTTTCGACCGCTCAGCTGGTGGGCCGACGTAGGCGACGCAATTGAGGAATGGAGCATATTCTTTGACCTCCTGTTGCCAATGTCCTGAAAGGGACGGAGGGCAAATAATCAAAGATGGGAGCTTTCGCGAATCGGTTGATTGGGTGCGGGCGTATTCTTGAGCTCTATTGTGGTGATCACTTGCGACAATGCAAATCGTTTGAAGGGTTTTACCAAGACCCATATCATCACAAAGAATGCCGTGGAGATTGTACCGGTTGAGGAATGCAAGCCAATTGACACCCTCCTGTTGATAAGGTCTGAGATCTGCATTGATATCAACAGGCACCTCGAAAGGCTCCACCTTTCTTACATCCAACATTTGGGACATAAACTTCCTCTCCCGGTCTCGCCCCTTGAGGAGTTCTTCAGAGAAGCCAGGGGGATCAGGTATTCCAGCCTCGAGAGGAACGAGTTTGACGAGCGTTGCAAATGAAGTGGTAGCCAAGAGTCTCACATCATTGTCCGAATCACTCATTCTTCCAAGGACCGGGACAACCAGAAAAATAACATACGGCAGGATCCCATCTTCCATTACATGAATAAGGTGGTAAATACACTCGACCGCTCCCTGGCGGTGATGAACATCCAGAGCGTTATTGATGGTAGGCAACACCTTCTCTACCAGCATAGTCATGCCCCCAACGGTGATGACGCTGCAGAGAGTCGCGAAGCATTTTGCAGCGGCATACCGTATGACGGATAACTCGCATTGAAGTGCTTTTGCGATAATAGGCATGAGATCGATGACCCACGGGTGAAGGCCCTTGTCGAATTTTGGTAACAGAGCGCGCAGCGTTGACAACCCATCCACAATTTGTTGACCGAGGTCATTTTGAGGATCACGAATGTCCTGTGGAAGTTCACCAGTAAGGGTGTCTCTCAAGGGTCGCTCAACCAAGGTTGCAAGAGTAGGAACCTTCTCGAGAAGATCCGCACCAAACTTGACCGCCAGCTGTTCAAGGGCATCCTTAGCACCCCTTCGCATAATTCTAGCATTCTTGGCTTCTCTTTCGAATTTGGCTGCATCGACATGATCGCGGCGGTCCTCTTCTTTACGAAGAGACAAAATTGACTTCTCCAGATTTGCATTATGGTGGAATTCAGGTGTTTCGGAAGTATCCACACAGCAGTATTTAACCAAGTTTCCAATGACTTTATCGACAGGTCCACGCTTAGTAGACGATGTGTAGTACTCAACCAGCGTGGCTACTGCGGTAGCTGAGCGCTGCTGAAGCTCAACATTTTCTTCCTGCTTGATGCTGTCCATCATGCCCTTAATGATGTGTCCTGGCTTCTTGGGAATATCATGCAAAGCAACTAATCCTCCTGCTGCTGCTGCACGGATGCGCATATCTCGCTGCTCCCTTACATTCCTTCCTTCGTTAATGGCTGCTTCAGCGGTCGCACGTGTGTCGGTTAAAACTTGAAGAGCAGTGAGACGCTGAACAGGGGTCAGGCCGTTCTTTAGCCTATCAAAATCGGAGCCGATAACTTTTTCAGCATCCGCCAAAGAGAAAGCGTTAGGTCCAGCTTCTGGGTCGCCCTGGACGATAACAGCCAGAGAAGGCAGCCTCGAAGAGGGCACATGCGCATGATCTCGAAAGGCATTAATTAATGAGTGACATTGAGCACGAGCAACATGGAGATAACATGCGATATCGCTGTACCACAAGGGGAGGTCCTCTTCGACTTTGGGTCGTAGATGTTCGCGTAAGGTCGAAGTATACTTGCCGTCAGGTCCAGAGAGTCTGGCATACTCCTCGACAATCATTGCAGCCGAAAGTTGTGATGTGGAAGCGGAATATTTGAGGCCCTCCAAAATCGAATCCCAGAGGCTGGATAACTCATGTTTATCCCAGAAGAAAAGAAGCTCCCCGAGCGCCTTTGCACCATAAATCTTTGAGCGTAGCATCGTATCAGCACCAACCAAATCAATATCGCCCTGGAGCATATGTCCGTCAACATTGTGAGTAGGAGGCGGCGGAGCAGCTTCTTTCTTTTCCGTTTTGCGTCGGCGGCCTTTAGGAGCATCGGATGCCTGGGAGGTCGAAGACTTGGCCGGGGCAGCAGCACTGATAGGATAGGCCAGGCCCGAGGGTTTAATGAAGAGGGAGGCATTCATGGGAATGGGATATCGAGGGACTCCGAATGGACCCATGGACAACGCGATCAATGGTTGGATATGGCCTAATAATTCATCCTGTGATTTGAACGCCCCACAGCTCTCTAGGGCTTTAAGCAACTCAGACCACACCTGGAGAGATAGCTTCAAGACTCCCTCATTCCTTTCCACGAGCAGATTCTGAAAGATTAGACGGAGTGTTTTGCCATCAACCCAGTCATTTGTGCCCTCACCCTCCAGCTGTAAAAATGTAATAAGAGCGCGGAGGACAGCGGATCGTACACTAGTAATTGTATGTCGAAGAAAAGGATAAAGTCGGGGAACTAATTTGCCAAATGATGATTCTGGGTCGTCCGCTGCATTTACCTTCATTGCATCAAGAATCTCACGGAATGTGCACAATTTAGCTAGAAGGTCCATGACGGATCCCGTACTAGCGCTCAAGTCGTCTTGCAAATTCGAAAGACACTCCCAGACTATGTTCATCAGGAGGCCCAAAGTGCCGGGACGGGAAGTAACAAACTCCTCGGCAATAGGGACGAGTGTAGCTGCACTCACTGCCCGGACATCGTCATCGAAATCGCTTAGGCCCTTCATGACAGCCTCTAGTACACCATCCATGAGTTTGGAATCTCCTACCAGCAAGTCTTTACGGACCGCCACCAGATATCTTAGTCCGATCATGCCGCCGTGGCAAACTTCCCAAATAGGCTTATCGAGGTTTAAATCAGTCTGCATGATGATACGGTAGAGGCATCTGTAAACGGCAATTACTGATTTCGACGGCAACTGCGACAAAAGTGCGCCTAGAGTCTGACCGACAGTCTCTCTGATAGGTGCGACAACATTGTCAGATATGTAGTCGCCAAAGCGATCAAGCATGAGGACACATAGAAGACGACAAGCCAGGTCATCTAGCCATTTACGGTTCAAGACATTGTTTTCTGCTCGACTCTTCCCTTCCAATCTCCCAGCACCTGCACCTTGGACACGAATGACTTCTCGGAGGGCCATCGCAGCACCATGGCGAACTTCCCAATTTGGATCAAAAATATCAACCATGAGAAAGTCACACATGTGCTCGAACGGCCACTCGAACCCCTGATCTACAATCTCGGGCTGAATGGCAGGCTTCTCCGGGGTTGGTTCTCCTTTAAACTCAGTGACCAGTTTCGATTCATCATCACCGCCTGTTCGATCGAGGGAGAAATAGTCCGGTTTCAGGTCCCCATCCTGATCATTACCGTTCTCAGATTTGATGGGATGGGGAGTGACGGGGGCTGGAGTCGAAACAGGGTCGGAAGGCTTTCGGGATGACAGATCAACGACACGGACTTTGTTGGCGCCAAATTTCGCATTCTGTTTATGCTTCCTTTTAAGCTGATTCAGCTGTCGTTTGCTGAGACCAGCCTCTTCACCATTGGCTTGCTCGCTCGGCGACGCCTGCTGTGACCCAGACATGTGCGAACTGCTCTGTCTATGTAGAGGAGGAACTGCTGTATCCAATTTTGGTCCCGAAGCTGGTCGCTGAGTAACATCGTTGTCATCGATTAAATCCTCTTCCAGGTATTCCCCTGCTAGACCCAAACGATTGATAAGAGTTTTCTTCTGGTGTTTCAAGCGGGATGCAGGGTCCATTGCACCTAGAGAGTACTCATATTCTTTTCCAGCACTGCCGAGTAATCTCTTGCCGTATTTCAAGATGGACGATATATCTAGGGTATTGAGCTGGAGTAGCTGATCATCTGATGGAGGTGATGGATCCTCAGATTTGATCTCAACGCCGATATCCTCATCTTCGTCCTTCTTGATCTCTTGACCATCATCTTTGTTGGGATCGAAGGGCTCAGCATTGGTCACAATAAGACCAATGGCCTTGGCAGCGGCTGTCCTAGTATCCCAAGACTTTGATCTGAGATAAGGTAAGATGCGACCGAGCAGATTGAATAGTTCATCAGGATGTTGTTTCTGAACATCAGCCAGTTGCTGAGCAGCAGTATTCCGGATGATGGGAGTACTCCCAGTCTCCAGCAAACTAAATAATTGGGTTAGTTGGATGCGAATGGATGCTATGGCCAATGAGGGAATACGCACGTGACCAGACGATCAAGCCTAACTCAAACAGGTTAGTGTGTGATAGATCATAACAGCGGATTGGCTGAAAAACAAAGCAACGCAACAGAGAAGATGGCTTACCGGGAAGTCATAATGGGAGTCAAACGGGGAAAAGGGTATATGAAAACAAGGTCGCAAATAAATAAATCATAAAAGAAAAGAAAAAAGAAAAAGAAAAAGAAAAATATTAAAATAAAATAAAATAAAATACCAG
>MVGC01000591.1:0-12345 GCA_003589665.1 Aspergillus sclerotialis | reverse complement strand
TGTTGGTAATGGTGTTGGTGGTGCAAGAGGAGTTTTGGTAGGTCTTTGGAGGGGCGGAGTGAAGTTTGGTTAGCTGGTGAGGGAAGCTTAGCTTGAGCTTCCACCTAAATATGCGGACAGTTATTCAACAGCATTGACTCGAATGAGTATCTAATAGATGTTTTATGTATTCTACAGAACCAAATGAAATAATACAGATTCTTATTTAAGGCAAAGGCATGGACGCTACAAAGCTGTCTATGAGTGTCAAGCTCAAAGTATGTCAGACTCGGAGCCATATTGAACCATATTTATCTTGATTGCAAGGAACATTCATATCATCGTCCACCAAGTTAACGATGAAAGTCCTCTGACGTAGGAATAGGTCACCCGCATCATTTAGCTGCGCGATGTGTCCACCGAGGCATTGTTTTCTGCACTGGCTGCAGTAGACCGGAGACTTGATAGCTGGGTATTACAATGTCACCGTTATACACCCATGTTACCTGCTGAAACCAGCTATCTGGACCGGCAGCGGTAGATAATTTCCAAATCTTGCCAATACACAGGCTTGGGACAGAAATCGCATGGTGCCATCATGTAAGCCGCGCTCCGCTCAGATAACACCCCGGAGACGATCCAGGTTGCGAAAATGCAACAAGAAAGCAGCAATTTTCGTATGAGGCTTGCGACAGGTATAATTCGGCACGATATAAGACGGAACTCGAGTATGGCACACGGCCACCCATGCAAACCAAAACCAGCACTCATTTCACATTCAACCCTCCAAAAGCTCTATCCAATTCCTCGCCTTCGTCCCTCGGAGCCATAGACGGCAACCTCGAAGAAGCCTGATCTGCAGACTGACTATCTAACAAGCTCTGTTCCTGACCCTGTTCTGCCCGCGACGGCGTCAATCTAGTTGGTTGGAGCAATTTCTCTTCCCGATCTAACCATCCGGGAGCGACACGTCTTTTCTCTGCTAAATCCCTCTGACTTATTGCGTCTTCCCATTCTTTAATGGCATTCTCAGCATCATTTCGAGTCTTTTTCAGATGCTCCTCGAGAGATAAGCACGAAGCTAGTATTTCCTCCGGGTGTGCGGCATGTTCGCCGCTTGATGATACGACGTAGCGGGTTTTGACATCGGGATTGCTTGGATCGACAGTTACTGACGGGGGAAGGGTCGATGGGACGGATTTATAGGTGTAGGGGAGAGTGACGGATGTGGGGAGGTTGATGAAGGGAGAGACGGTTAGGGGGACTTGGGCGAGGAGGGGGTGGGGACCTGATAGGTTAGATTTTGTGTCAATATAGGAGTTGGTATATACTCACTATATGATTCATACATGTTGAGAGGGGTTGAACAGGAGATAGTGATGGATAGAGGGAATCTTGGGGAATGAAGCAATGGGAGGGAGTACAGTATATGGACTACGCTAGTCCATTTCGGGACTAGTTTGTTTCCTGCCCAATTTGGCAATATCAGATGGAAGGAGCTCTCCGGGTATTATTGTATACAGTGTTGACTCGTTTATTATGTTATTACTAAATAACCTCACTTGTCTCTACATTTCATCCAAGTGTTCCTTTGTTACTGGCATCTTCATGACTTCCATTCCAATCACGTGACTGTATAGCTGACTGATCTCGTTCTGCATTACGAGATTAACCACGACAACATTTATAAAACGAGTATATATTGCAATAGGTAAAGTAAAGAATTGATATTTCAGTAATATCTGACAGTGGAAATGAAATAACTGTAAGAGAATTCCAAAAGGAAAAGGGATGACATGCAGGAGTTCTGAACCATCGCCAATCCATACAATGATGAGGCTCTGGATCTTCTTTGATTTTCCCTCTTTCTATTTTCTCTCTCTGTTGACCTTTTTCTCTTCTTTTACTTCCCTCTACCAATAAGGTACTCTGATATTGCTAGTACCTTAAAATATCCCCTCCCAATCAATCCTTTCTACCAATCCACCGACCCACGCCAAACGAACCCCAGCCTTTTTCGACTTCTTGGCGAGAGTGGGCTGTTTCTTCCAACTTTGAACGTGATAACTTTCCTGCTAGCATTCATTCTTCTCTTCATTATCTATCTAGAATTGCTCAGCTTCATATTGGATTCGGCTCTTGTTTCTCGTGTGATTTTCGCACAGCGCTTAACCTCACCACACTTTCTCCGCGCTGTTTCTCCCGCCCGCTTGGACTGCGTCTCCTCAGCTCAACCACCAGCGCTTCTCCCCTGTCAACATGGATAAAACTCTAGTACGCGCGGTGACGGACAAGAAGCCGGTCCCGGAGATTGACTTCACCTTACATACTATGGAGGATGGCAGTCAAGTGTCGACGATGGAGAGGGTCATTAAAGGTGGGATCATTCCGTGAACATCGAAGTATCCCACAATTGCTAACTCAGTCGACAGAGGTGCAAGCGCCCGCCCTGAATACCCCGTCGGACGATGTCTTTTGGTCTCCCGAGGATCCTTCGAAGCCCAACCTCCAATTCCTTAAGAACCACTTTTATCGGGAAGGTCGTCTTACGGAGGACCAGGCGTTATGGATTATACAAGCCGGAACCCAGATTCTGAAATCTGAGCCTAATTTGCTGGAGATGGACGCGCCCATTACAGTGTGCGGCGATGTTCACGGGCAGTATTACGACTTGATGAAGCTCTTCGAAGTCGGCGGTGATCCTGTTGAGACGAGGTATTTATTTTTGGGCGATTACGTCGATCGGGGATATTTTAGCATTGAGGTTGGTTGTTCGCTTACTTTATCCGATGTATGAGTCTAACTTTGCCAGTGCGTTCTTTACCTCTGGGCCTTGAAGATTTGGTATCCGAATACCCTCTGGCTCCTGCGAGGCAATCACGAGTGTAGACACCTTACAGACTACTTCACCTTCAAACTCGAGTGCAAACATAAATATAGCGAGCGGATTTATGAGGCCTGTATTGAATCCTTCTGTGCGCTGCCGCTGGCGGCTGTTATGAACAAGCAGTTCCTCTGCATTCACGGCGGGTTGAGTCCGGAACTACACACTCTGGAAGATATCAAGGCGGTATGTTGAATGGCTCCTTTTTCAAGGCTAAATCTGACGCTGGGCAGATTGATCGCTTTAGGGAGCCTCCTACTCACGGACTGATGTGCGATATCCTTTGGGCCGACCCTCTGGAAGAGTTTGGGCAGGAAAAGACCGGCGAATATTTCATTCACAATAGTGTTCGAGGATGCTCCTACTTCTTCTCGTACCCCGCTGCCTGCGCATTCCTCGAAAAGAACAACTTGCTGTCCATTATTCGTGCGCACGAAGCTCAAGACGCCGGATACCGCATGTACAGGAAGACTCGCACAACAGGATTCCCTAGTGTGATGACCATCTTTAGCGCACCAAACTACCTAGACGTGTACAACAACAAGGCCGCCGTTCTGAAGTACGAGAACAACGTGATGAACATCCGACAATTCAACTGCACCCCTCACCCATACTGGTTGCCCAACTTCATGGATGTTTTTACCTGGTCTCTCCCATTCGTCGGAGAGAAGATCACCGACATGCTCATCGCCATTCTAAACACTTGCTCCAAGGAGGAACTCGAGGACGAAACTCCCACCTCCATCTCTCCCAGTGCCTCATCGCCACCAATGCCGATGGACGTCGAACCGAACGAGTTCAAGCGGCGCGCGATCAAGAACAAGATTCTCGCCATTGGCCGCCTCTCCCGTGTCTTCCAAGTGCTGCGTGAGGAGTCAGAGAGAGTCACTGAACTCAAGACAGCCACTGGCGGTCGTCTTCCGGCTGGGACTCTGATGCTTGGCGCTGAAGGAATCAAACAGGCTATCAACAACTTCGAAGATGCCAGGAAGGTCGACTTACAGAATGAACGCCTACCACCTACTTCAGATGAAGTGATCAGGAAGAGCGAAGAAGACAGAGAAGCAGCCCTTGCGAGAGCCCGACATGAAGCGGACAATGATGCTGGGCTGGCTACTGTTGCTAGGAGGATCAGCATGTAAGTCTAACAATCTCCTTTTCAAGATCCAATATCTAACGAGACCAGGACTGCCGGCTCAGGCAAAAGCCGTCGACACAGGGATGCAGCCAGGGAAGCTAGGGAAGCCTGAGTATGAATCCACGTATGGCATTTCCAATTCACCCTCCGCAATACCCACTCCTACCTTCTTCTGTCGATATCCGCAAGGTTTGCCATTCGTATATAGAGATGACCTCTCATATCTCAACCTGCAACCAAAAGGAGATCGCGATCGATACGCGATGTGACGTGGTCTCGGCGTTTTCTGTCTGTTTGCTTTTTCCTTCCTATCTGGGACAATGATCGAATAATGTATTGAATATTGGGATCTGATCTAATCTGATCTTATTGATCTGAGTCACGGAGAACATACTGTGTTTGCTCCTGGATAGGATAGTTAGTGGCAGATGTCCGTGACTCTGTCCACATGAGGTGATGAATATATTATGAATCTTTTTTTGTGCTTTCAATATAGTCTTTCTATCTTCCTGCTTGATTTTCTACTTAGATAGTGCTTAGGAAGTTGGTCTCAAAGATCATGATCTCTTTCTTTCGTGGGATGTCCCTAACGCGAATATGCATCAAAAATACACTAGTAGATGGGATATTCACGTAAAAAGACCACGCATTAACCAATCATCAAACAGAAGCTCTTTAGCAGTAGGCCTTTCTTCCGGCCTCCATTGAAGCATTAGACGAAGGAAGCGAACAAAATCATCCTTCTCATCACCCTCGAGTCTTCCCTCGAGAGATTCGAGACTGTGATCTGGGATAGGAACCGCGCCGCTCCATTTACCTATATAAATTGAAAATCGTTAATACAGTCGAGAAGAAAGCAAGAAATGTGCTAACCGTTCACGTCCCAGAACTGACGACTCTTTTCACTCCGAGAAAGAAATTCCAGAGGAGGTTCTCCAAGGATAGATATCATCTCGGCAAGATGATGCCCATCGTCTAATTTATTGTCTGTATTCCGAGCTCGGAAAAGATGGCGGTGCTCGAATAAATCCCAGATCTGGTATATTGTTAGTATACAGTCAAGTTGGAGTGTGTGAGCAATCAGTTATCTTACCACCAACCCAACATTTCAAATATCGACCTTGTAGTCCCAACTCATATCCAGAATAACCTCCGGCGCGCGGTAGATGTCAGGCATGATATCACCCTGTTGGCAATGGATGCCTAGTCGGGCTTCGCCGAAATCACATACAACGGGAGTTCCATAAGACAGCGGAAGAGGTCGAGAGACATAGATAGTGCGGTCTTGAAGGGTCTTGCGAGGAATAGGAGCCTCGAATCCTGCTTTCTCGAACTGTGCAAGGATTGAGTCGTCCTTGATGCCGAGGAGGGTGTTACTCAGTTGGAGGTCTATGCTGTCAGCCAAAGTAGATTGAGTTTGATAAGTCTTCATATAATTAAGTATACTAACCAGTATGTATTACGCTCGCTTCTGTATGTAGAAAATCTAACGCAGCGAGGATATTCCGTATAGTAGTTTTCACCATACCGATAGTCATGACCCCGTCCGGGAGCAGCGGTATGAGCCAATCGAGACTCATCCCAAGAGGCGGATGAATCAGACAGGTATGGGTATTATGTCTATCTTGGGATTTGACCTCGAAGACATCGATCAGAGACCGCAGACATGACTGGCCGGCATGGCTGGACTGAATAGTTTTGAGATGATTGTAGATTTCAATCTCCCTGTTCACTGATGCTGACACAGTGTAGACTTTCAATGAGACATATCGATGTTTCCTTGGGTGGTGTTAGGACGTTTACATGAGGGGAAGCTAGGGGTTACAAGGTTGGCCTTACTGCAAGTCTCGACATAGCCACACCGTCGAGCTAGAGCCGTAGCCTAGTTTCCCAACTACCTGGTACCGACCATTGAATACCTCGCCGATGTGAACTGGGTAGAATTTCTCAGGTCTGTATGCAGGGATTGACTCTTCTTCGATTATTACTGACGGGTCGATGGCATGCCACCCTGTGGTAGGGAAACGCAGCGGCTCTAAGGGAGTCTGAGAAGAGTCAGCGGCGCCGTGTTTGCTTGATATCGTACGCGGAATGGTCCAGCGATTGTGACGACAAGAAAATCGTGGTACTGAAGGAATCAGCCATTTACAAGGTACAGAAAAGCCGTTGCCTGTCCATAGCGCTATGTAAAGATAATCTCAACCCCTAGGACGACTGCTTCCAAGTCTCGAAGAGAATTCGGGCCGGATTAGTCTACAACATCCTAGTCTAAAATATAACTGACGCAAGGATTCATGTCTTGGAACACTAAGGCACACGCGGATAATTTACTTGATTCTTTATCTTGGGTTGTAGTTTATTCAACTCCGTTTACGAGGAAGCCTGATCCAACTAAACAATGTTATCCAGAAATATCAACATGCCAAGTTCAAGATATTAAGGATGGCTCGGCATCCCGTAAGAAAGCGAGTACGAGATAAAAATTGATCTAAAATCAGAAACAGCCAATAATGAAGCTATCCGAAGCGGATATTCGCCTCACGCAGTGTGGACCGAGACGAAGTGGATCTGCGTGTTATACGTATACGAGGGCTCCAGAAAAGAGATAGATATATTTAAAGATGTCGTCGCCATCGAGGAGAATGAAGTTTCGTTTTACATTCATACTCAGTTTTCTCTATATCCTAATCAATCACAAAATATGAGCGACAGTGATGGCGATGCCGGTTACCACTACGAACTATATCGCTATACGCCGTCCATTCCAGCGGCGGTGGTGTTTGTCGTAGTATTCGCACTTTTGTCAATTGCGCATTTGATAATCCTGATTCGGAATCGCACCTACATATTCATTCCTTTCTTCATAGGCTTGCTCTGTAAGAGGAAAGCCCTCTACGAATTTGGGATGTCAACTAATCATTCGTCTAAACAGTTGAATGCGCCGGTTATGCAGCTCGTATAGCTTCGCATTTCGACACAGAAGCTCTCGCCCCGTACATAGTCCAAACCCTACTGATCCTCATCGCGCCGCCGCTGTTCGCAGCTTCCATATATATGACACTCGGAAGAATCCTGCGCCATCTTCATGCTGAGGACAAGTCTATTGTACCGGTCCGGTTTCTCACGAAGATTTTCGTGAGTGGTGATGTTATTTCATTTCTTTTGCAGGCTGCAGGTATGTTGGTCCGTCCCGATTGAACTTTATCCTCTCATGCTAGATCCAGTGCTGATTGGTCTTAGGTGGCGGTTACATGGCAGCGGGAACACTATCAGCGATGGAAACCGGTTCAAACATTGTAATCGGAGGCCTAGCAGTGCAACTTGTCTTCTTTAGCCTCTTCGTTTTTGTCTCGGCCCTGTTCCATTGGCGCATGAAGAAGCAGCCGGACTACGATTCCATTACTGTCTCTTCAGTGCCCACTCGTTGGGCAAAGTTCATTACATGGGAGTCTGTCATGTGGGCTCTGTATATTGCCTGTGCTCTCATTCTGATCAGGTCCATATTCCGTGTTGTGGAGTTTGTGGAAGGTAATGATGGGTTTATTATGAAGAGGGAGTACCTGTTATATATCTTCGATGCGGTCCTCATGGCGTTGACGGGTTTCGTTCTCGTGGTTATTTACCCTGGATTTTTCTTGGGTCGTGGAGGGAAGAGGGAAACAGATATTGGACTCCTTCGTTTTTCTGGTAGTTGACTAGCTGGAGTGGGTTCTGATGTGAGCAATGAATAGGCGAGATGGAGACAAAGGGTCTGTTGTGTAAGTGAGGTTGAACGGCGTTTGGAAGAACGTTTTAATATAAGCGTGTCGTTACTGAGAAATTAAATACCGAAGAGTCCCCGACGAAAAGCTCTTGTGGTTCATTGGCCGTGATAACAGTGCTGCTATTGAATCGCTTTGAGACAGACTTTAAACAGTGCCATCAGTCATCTTTGGCCTGGTCATCGCCGACGTATTCGACCTGTTCCATGCCAATATCTCCACTGCGGTTGTTCATCTACCTCATCACTGGATCAGTTTACCAATGTCGGACAGTCTTCAACTGGATTATGCGCTACCGTAAATCCTGCCATGGCAATTGTCATTGCTATGTTGGCGTAGAAATCTCTTTGATTTTGGAGGATCTTGAGTGGTAATTGCCATTCACTATACGAGTCAACAGACAGACGCTAAGCTCTTGGTTCTCCTAGGCTGAGCTGGAACGAGGGTAGAGATGATGAGCATGCGCTGAAGAAGACTTACGAGGGTAATGTTTGGAATAAGAATATACATGTACTCGATCTTATTTGGTACCTTGTCTCGCACGTAAATTCAAGCCTCACGTAAATGAAAATCCAAGGTGCCCGTCTTGATTTAAACATGAGATCCTGGTGACACAGGTTTAGAAGGGCACCAGGAGGGGTCTCGTAGTAGCGGCTGAAAGTACATGAGAAGGAGTTGGATATGGTACTAGCCACAGTAGAAGTCATATCTGTAATGAAAGTATCACTTGGGCACAATGCTCGCTTAGGGTTAGCAGCTTCTTCTCTGTCGCCGGGCTACTCCATTCTGTCGAAGCTCGAGACATCAAGCATCGGGGCATTCTGGACTTTCTAAATGCGATTATTACGGTTGACAATCCTGATCTAAATGAATAAGCCCGACAGGTGGCTGTTGGACTTCGTGTCCAGCCACAAAAGGAATCTGTAGTGCTTGGAGTCATCTAGAATCTGACAGCGGCTAATGACAGGACCCCGCAGTAATCTGCCTAAACACGAGCTGCATTACTACCTTACCCTATAAATAATAGGGCAATTTCACCCAGGCCCATAAACCTCATCAGATCCCCAAAATTATGAAAATCGCATCGATATTCGACCTCCAAGATGGTCACTCCCACGGACCGGTCCGCAGCCATTTACGAGAAGGCGATGCGAAAGTACCACGAAATCACAGGGGAGACACTCGCAGCGGAATTTCTAACAAAGATCCGCAGTGTCAATGATCTTACGAAAGAAATCGACGAGAGGAACAGCTCCTTCCGTGAGTTTCGCGCAAAACGGGGCGCCATGTTCGATGTTCTCGAAGCGGCCCTTATTCCCGTGCAGTTGTTCGGAAACCTGGCGGCTGGGGGTGCGTCGACGGTATTCCCCCCAAGTAGTCTTGTGTTTGGGGCTGTGATGCATTTTGTGGATGCTGCAAAGGGGGTTTCAGCGTCATATGATGCGATTCAGGATTTAATGCAGGTGTTACAGGTATGGTCTGGCTAAAGACAGGGAAGGATGGAGCGCTTATCGAAAGTAGGACTTCACCATCCGATTAAAAGCATACACACAAGAAGCCATATCTGAGGCTTTAAGCGACAAGCTGAGTGATATCATCGTTACCCTTATCGAAATCTTTGCCTTGTCATCCAAGACTATACGACGAGGCCGACTGCTTAAGTATACACGAAATATTCTCCTCGGTGAGGACGACGCAATTAAAGCCGCGGTGGCCAGACTTGACAAGCTCACCCGGGTCGAAGCCGACTTAGTGGGAGCTGAAACATTGACTGAGTCGAAGAGGACCGGCCGTGTAGTTGATGGCATATCTGTGACTGTCAACGCCACCAACGCGACTGTTGTAGAGACCGGGATGACGGTGGACCGGATGAGCTCACAGGTAAATGAAATGCAGGATAAACTAGAAAAGTTGGTCGTTTCCGCGAACGAGGAAAAGAAGGATGTCCGTCATGATCCAGAAGCCCTGCAGGGGCTCATCAGGCATGTTCTCAGGCCATCCAATGTTGACTCAGCGCAGGAATGGTTCGACAAGATCAATAAGACCCATGTACCGGGCACAGGAGATTGGGTCCACGGGGAGGAAGTTTTTCAGTCCTGGATCAATAAGGAAACGCCGGTCATTTTCGTGTCGGGGAATCCGGGTTCAGGGAAGTCATTTCTGGCTGCAAATATGATCAATTTCCTTCTCAGGGAATTTCCTCCGAATATTCAGCGCAATCCTCAGTCTTCGGTCTGCTACTTCTTCTTCAACGGTGGCGATCCTCAAACCAGGTCCTTTCACCAGGCTTTGCGAGACCTGGCTTTTCAGATCAGCAAGAACGATCTAGGGTACCAAAGGTACCTTGCGGATATTGAGGAATACGAACGGATTAGTACACTTGAAAGCGCGTGGCGTCTTCTTTTCGTTGAATACTTTCTCAAGAAACCCAATTGTGAGAGCACAGCGTATATCCTGGTGGATGCAGTGGATGAAGCTCTGGATGAGGAGTGGATGACCTTCATCGACCTCGCAAAGGAATTATATGGTAGCCAATCATGTTTGCATTTAGCCATCGTTGGTCGACCTTATATCAGCGACCAGCTGCTCGAAGGCCTGGAGGTTAAGGTGCCAACTCTTCATGTCACAAAACAGAAGAATTCAGGCGACATTATCCAGTATATCCACGTTAGCATTAGAAAGTCCTTGATTCTGCGAAGGGTGTCGGCAACGCTACGGGATGAGATTATTGATAAACTTTCAGCTGGAGCGGAAGGGATGTTCCTTTGGGTGAAGCTTATGCTGCAGGAGTTAGCTAAGAAGCGGAATGAGACCAGTATGCGAAAAGCAATGGAACAAGCTCCTAGAGGACTTAAGGAGATGCTTCGACATGTCCTAGTCGCTCTCTCTGAAAGATCCAATCCGGAGGAGCTCGAGTATCTAAATGAAACACTGCTATGGGTCACCTGCGCGGACAGACCCTGGCGATTGGACGAGATCGAGGCGATGCTCAGACTGAAGTCACCTGAAGGAGATGGCATGATTGACCTTGAAGGAGCTTTACGGCGACAGTGGGCGTCATTCTTCTCCCTGGACCGAGAAGATGGCCTCACAACAGCCGAACTAGAGAACGGATCAGCCGATCTAGACGCGTTCGACTTGAGGGCCGATGAGGATAAGCAAGATGAATATGAGAGTTCCGAGGAGGACTATTTCACAGCATTCAACTCAAAAGGGAATACAACGACCGTCACTTTCTGTCATGCATCCATTAGTGATTTCTTCCGCGATGAGTCGGAGGGCAAGGTATCCTCTTCGGAGGACCACATTGGGGTCGGTGTGGAGTATGGTGTGGCCAAAGTTCACATACTCAAGACTTACTTAAGGCTAATAACCGATCCTGACTTTGCAACGAAGGCCAACGACTCAGGGCACATGCTCCAACATGCTGCGCGACATTGGGCCGATCATCTGCGCACCACATCGCCGCATAAGGGCTCATCAGAGGATAGACGAGAGATCGCGAAGATGTTATTGGCGGCCCTTCTATCCGAAGAATCAATGTCGAACTGGCTTGGGGAAAATAATTGGGATCTTTCTATGGATATCATCAAGGCGGTTCAACAATGGTGGCAAGAACAAGATGTCCGCGAGGTTCTATCTCCGGAAGAGAAAGAGCTGATCTCGACGACTGAGGAGAATCCAGTCAATTTGTTCAAACCAATAGCAACGTTCTGCGTAAAGAGGTGGCTGTGGGAAGACCTGTCTAATCTCTTTCCCATAGTCTCTATAGTCTGGCGCTACCAAATGCTTGTTAAGGGTGAGGAGGTCCACGATCATGATAAATACCTAACGGCGGAAGAAGTAGTCGAGGCTGCGGAGTTTGGTGGCTTCGAAAAGACCAGCCAGTGGTATCGACAATGTGCGATCGCACTACGTCAATCAGGCTACCATAAGGAGGCCCTAGAGTATTTCAAAAAGGCAATGGAACTCAATCAGGATGATTGGCGGACCCTGCGCGAGCTAGCACAAACTTATCAAGAAGAAGAGGATTGGCAGGAGTCCATTAATCTCTGGCAACAGACTCGACTAAGCTTGTTGACCGCGATTGCGGAGTCGCCAGAAGACGAGCCACTAAAAGGACATATTCATGAGTGTCTTGAGCATATGGGCGAGATATATGAAGAGCAAGAGGATCGGGAAAAACGATTCGAGGTTGTTCAAGAGGCGTATCAATATGCTCCCTCCTGCTGGAACTGTCTCTATGTCATTATGGAGTACCATAACGCCAACCAAGCTTATGAGGTAACCATGGACTTGCTGAAGAAGCTAGCCGACACACCGGCTGCTGATGAAGATTTATCGGAATTAACTCAATTCTTTTTGGTCAACGTATTTGGTGTGGACGCCAAGGCAAGGCATGCTGCGGATGCTGCTTTAGCTACCAATGAACTGAATTTCGTGTTGGAGAGCTTGCAAACAGCAGCCAGGGCGGCTCGCGCAGCATCGAGAACATTGATTGCCGCGGAGGTGGACATGGCCATCGCTCGAATCTATAACGACTATCTTTTTGACCACATGACGGCAATCAGGTGCTGGGAGAA
>MVGC01000590.1:0-12433 GCA_003589665.1 Aspergillus sclerotialis | reverse complement strand
GAGAGAGGAAGGGAGGAGAATGACAGAAAGAAGGAAAAGAAAAGAAAAGAAAATAAAGAAAGAGCAGAGAGACCGTGTGAAACTAAGTTATGAAGAAAAGAAGCAGAAGAGAGAGAGAAAAGAAGAAGAAGAAGGGAAGAGGCAAATCAGTCTAGACTTTGACTGACTCCCTTGCGGGATGAGATGTTTGCCAGTTGACGAAGAGAGTTTTGGTTCTTTCTCCAAATGGGGTAAATCAGAGTGTCTATATCTGGTTCTATTTATTATTATGTATTTCGTGTGTTAAAAAGAAACACGAGGAATATATAAAATATAAAAGTGAAGGCAAAAAGTAACAAAAGTAACACGCCCACTTTATTTACCACGACTTCCGCCACGAGGCAAGAATAAATTACCATGTCAGGTACCAATCAAGTAAGAAAGGGAGTATTGCAAATACAACTCTCTTTCCGTCGATCCTACCCTAGAACGGATAGCCCCACTCTTGCAAGGCCGGGATCGGAAGGGGTTGGGAGCCCGGGAAGTGGGGCCCTGGGCAATCCTTGCTGCTACCAGCCAATCACCACGCTTTCCTTTTTCACGGCAACCACAAGTTCAAGTCCCGTGGGCTGAAGAATGTTGATTACTTAATTTCATTTACTGCTGCTCTAGCTATTCTTCAAGTTTGGTGACAGAATAGGATCTGGCATAGTCTGATGGTCAGTAGGTTGTCAAAAAGATGGTTGAACTTGATTCGCATTTCTCCGTTTACAGAAAAGCCACAAGACTTGCAGGGATCTCCAGACTGTCCACCCGCCCTGTCTTCACGTGGCCGCAATGAACGATCGTCTCCAGGGGTCCAACCAGCTCCCACGGACTCCGGTGGTTTCCCGCTGCGAACGACGTCTGCTTGCACTCAAACACTGATCAAGATAGGGGAATATCACTGCTATATACGTTTCTACGGGGTTATAATCCATAATTCATAATCTCAGCTACTTTATGTCCTTCAATTTCCTACATGACCATGTCGCACCCGAATCAGTTACATAATCCAACATGTCAAGGGTCAATGCAAAAATACTAGCGCCATACACTCCACAAACCCACGCACTAAAGACCGGGGTGCTGCAAGATGCCGCTGCGTTGCTTGGCGAGGTGATCCAGTCTCTTTCCTTCTTTCACTCCCCTCTTTTCTCTCTTTCACCACATGGCAACCATGGCTCTCCCGGTCGGGGATGATCGGCCGCTAACAAACCTGTCCAACCATTCCCTCCTTCCCCCACCATCCTTCTTTCGAACTGCATTCATTCATGCACGAAGGCGTCAGTATTACTTTACTTCCTTACCCACTTACATTCCACAATACATCATACAAAGGATCTTCCTTTGTTCATACACGAGGATTCGACTGACTGACTGACTAGCTGACTGACGCCCCCACGTTGGAAGAATGGAATGTGAACTTGGCCCTTTTAGGCGTAGCTCACATGGTCGACGTCCGTTCCTTCGACGGGGCATATTTCCCTACTTGGCTAGTTTAGCTACTGGACAGATGTCACCAGGGCTTGACCTAACTCACTAGCTATCCATGGATAAAGCCCTGGTACAGATCGGATAACCAACCACTGTTTTTCGGAGAACACGAACACGGCCAGTCAGTCAGTCAACTAGTCCAGTCGACGCATCATCGACCAACTCCGCATTTCTTTCCGATTCCTGCAACCCAACGTCTCACAAACGCCCATCCCAGTCCCGAATCTGCCATGCAGTGATCCGTTTACGGTGCGCCACTACGTACGTATTTTTCTTTGTGTTTCTCGTATCTGCGGAGAAATTGATTTGATTTATTGATTTATTGATTGATCGAGTTGGCTGCTTCCGTTCGTGTTGCTAAGGTTCAACCGTTCAATAATGAGGTAACCTGCAGGAATCTGTCGTAACGTCTATCTCGAGGATAGATTGAATAGATAAGCACCTATCTGCTGTGCGATTGTAATGCTTTATTTACAACTGTCCTATCTTACCCCCATCCTTTATCGTAGCTGTATTCTCATTAAGCCACCAGATTACCACTCCAACAATTACAACGACAAAGCCACATGGCAATCCTCACTAATTCCAAGAGCCAGGAACGGATCGAGTCAAAAACACATGGAATACATCCACCCATCCATGTGGTAAAGTAGAATGGGTACGGACTCTCCCTTCCTTGCTTCCTTTCTCTCCCTTACTGCAGAATTCAATAGTCGGGTTGGAATGCGGGGACTGGCGTCATAGTCGTCTCCATCAGAGTATGTATCAATTGGTTTAAGCTGTTGATAGATATGTCAAATATGTCATTGCATGTCGTGTCACGCTAGGGATGTTTTTAGTCTCGGCCGTTTAATTCTTAGGGCTAGCTGTAGCAGTGGACAGATCAATTGGGTTTGCGGGTTTTGACTGCAATCGTGCTTCTTCGTTCGTGTTCTGGTTTGTGGCTGGCTGCTACTCTCGTTCGTGGCGTTGATTGTGGCAGGTGAGGTGTCATGTTTGTACATGACGGTCGATCGATGGGTTTGTCGGGTAAATGGAAGACTAAAAGTTATTTGCTTATGGGTAATAGAATTCTTACTTATTGATTGATGGTGATCTTGTGCAAGGGACCGAGAATCTAATAATCTATTCTGACGTGGAGTTATCATAATCATTTTGAGGTATCCAAGGCCTGTTGCGACATATACACGTATCATTATATACCGTCAGTCTACTCGTCTTCTTCATTTTGGCCTTCGTCTTCGTCTCCAGCTTCTTCTTCATCTTCATCTTCATCATCTCCAAATTCCACCCCCATCTCACCTGTAATATCCCACCGATCCCCCTTCGCCACTTGGCTTACATACTTGACGAACTTGAGCGTCCCACTATCGCGAAGCACAATACTCAACCGGTTCCACCCAGCGGCCGTAGTGAAGAGAATCCCGTCATCTTCATCTGCCGCAGCAGAGCGATAGATAGCAGCGTCCTCCTCTTCGTCGTCGTCTCCCGCCATGTAGATCTCGTAGCCTCCAACAGAGGGTTCTTCGGCATCCTTGGAGGCTTTTTCTTCTGCCTTGGCTTTGATTTTCTCTTCGGACTCTCCGTTCTCCTCTTTCTCCTCGTCCGCTTCGTCTTCTTTCTCCCAGCCCGGAGTTGGAGTTAGGCAGAGTGTGAATTCCAATCGTGGCGCCTCACCGTCGTAGGAACTGGCTAGTGTGTAGTCCTGGCCGCGGCGGAATCGGCGAGCCATGAAATCGTAGCTAATGAGCTTGTCTGCCCCAGTAATAAGAGCGAGCCACTTCCGGAACGCCTGCGAGGGGAAAAGGTCATTGAGTAGTTCCTGGATCGGCGTCTTCTTGTCTTCTGGTGCTGAAGAGTGCTGCTGGAACATGTACCGGTGCTTATGAGGTGGTCGGGCGACGGTCCAGCCAGTTTGGGCATGAATTTCGTCCGACGATTTTGGGAGTTGCTGCTTTTCTTGCTCTTCGATGTATGTACGCACACGTGCAGCAAACTTCTCCGATAAGAAGCGCTCTAGGTTGAGAGAGGATTCATTAGAGAAAGTCTCAGACATTTCCTCCGCGATATCAGGAGTCAAATATGATGGAGCAATGTACTGGACGAGGAAACTGAGATCAGACTCGGTGAACTCTGTATCATTCGGTTGTTCGTCCATCTTCTGTTTGCCTTTGCCCTTGTCCGCTTCCTTCTCTAATTCTTCATATACTACTGTCTTCGGCTGCGGCAGGTCATAGATATCGCCACGGCCCTGCAGTTGAGCAAGACTGCTCCGCTCGGCAAGTTTCTCCTCCAGACCCTCTTCATACCCATCTTCGCCTTTCTGTGGGATATGAAACCACCCGCTAATAGCCATCCGAACACGTTTTTTAGACTTATCCTCACCCTCTTTGGGGTGATAAACCTCCTCAACATCATGGAAGCTCTGACCAGGCTGCACAGTGAAGAAACTGAGCTGGTTAAATGCCGGCGGAATCGACAGGCTATAATCCGGGCTCGGGATCATGACATCCTCGCCATTGGCATCCTTTTTTGTTGTAGTAGGGTACATTCGCAATGCACCTCCCCATTCCGCCTGCCAAGGTGTATCCGGGTCCGTCAGATACAAAATGTAACTCAGACGTCTACTTCCAATAACATCATCATGGCACAGAAGATGGCATCCTTCGTTGTAAATGTTGATTGCCATGTCGGTTTTGCGACCGCTCAATTTCCCCGATCCCGTCACGGAGGACAAATACTCGCGGAAGCGGGCCGAGTACATAGCGTCGCGGAGTTTGAGCAAAGATGGCAGCCGCGACAGCGAGGCATCATCTAGTCCATCCAGGTTGGCCAGATCGCCAGATTGGAAAATCTTGTAAATATCGGTTTCCTTTTCAGTGAAGTGAAGATGTTCTTGGATTTCGTCGCGGACTGATCGCAGGAGGGATGGTTCAATCAACGGACACATGACACCATGTTTGTAACTGAATTAACAGAATATTAGTATGCAATTGCTCATAAATGGATCAGGAGACATACGGAGCCGACTGGGCATATTCCTCAGTGTATTTTTGCTGTAGCGAGGGGTCGAATAGGCCATCGCTGAACCGTGTAATGGCTTCTTCGTTGGACAATGCCCTTTTCTTAGACTCAGGCTGGTCACTGGCACCGAGAGATGCTCTTTCATCGGTCTTTCGCTTCATTTTCAGAAACTGGAGTGGGAATGAAGAAGATGGGCTGATCGAGAATTGCGGAAATTTAGAATCTGTTTGGCGGTGAAGAATTCTGCCGACATTTCTCGGATTTCTTCGACTTCCGCAATTCGTTTGCCTTCGCCATCTACAACTAACTGTAGGCTTTTAACCAGCGTAAGTGAAACTGCTCAGATTATTGTTGGTTCCTTATAATTGAGTTTGATATACATATTGACTATTCTAGACCTATCTTCCTTAGTCATAAATGTTCGCCAACCGTGTGGGTCATGTCCCATCCATCTCTCACTCCCTCGACATCATCAGTTTCCCTTAAAAGATCACCCTACCTGAATATTCATTAATAATTCTGGCACCTATAATCTCTCAAAACTATCGCTCAGATGCAGTCATCACAAGAGAATCACAGTGATCGACCAGGAACTCCACCACGCCCACCTTATTCCCCGGTGACTCCAGTCTTTGCGCATGCCGCCCCAGTTCCAGACTACTCTCCAGAGACAACAGGAGAAGCTCCAGATTATATGATTCCATCAGCGTTTTCGCCTTCTCCTACAACACAGGTTCCTTCATATCCAGCACAGCATAACCTTCCCCCTCCTAACCCCTCGCCTACATTTGCGCCACAGCCACCTCCCGTGCCTATCTCGGAGAGTCAAAATCCAGATGCGATCGCACTCCGCTCCGCTATTTCTATTCTCCAGATACAGAAACAACAGAGTCTGCGTGATATCCAGACCTTGGAAAAGATGAAGAGTGCGGCAGTGGCGGATCCGGAGGGGTTCGCTCGGGAGCTAGCTGCGGGGAACCTTTCTTCGAAAGAAACAGAAGACTTTGTAAATCTGTCAGGAGAGGATGAAGAGACAGAACAGAACGGGGCGGAGGGTGGAAGGAATGAGTTCGGGCGAATACCTAACCCGCAGAATGTCGTGAGAATGCCTCCGGTTAACTGGGCCAAATACCAGATCGTGGGTGAGCCTCTGGATAGGATGCATGAGGAAGAACGAAGCCGCCCATCCTTAAGTGAGCCTAGTCGAGAAAACCATACACAGAGACCGCCGGAACATGTGATTGCGTCGCCGTATCGTCCGTTGGTAGATAGATTAGAGAGTCCGGTGAGATCCAAAGATATCAGCGCGGACAACAAGAGCAAGGGGGCCTAGAAGACATTACGAATAATGCTGTTACGATGACGACTTTTCATTTGACGATACGCATTGCGCCGTATCCATTAATTTACATGAAATGAAAGTAGTAAACATTCAGTATGACCCAACCATTTCTTTTCTCGCTAGACCTAACTACATCCATAAAAACACCTGAATGTGAAAATTGCCAATTATTGACGCAATTGGCGCCAGATAGATTCTCATGTAGCGGTGATCAGATCTCCTTGTCATTGAACTTGGCCTCCGAAGGGCCCGCGTCGCCGAACATGGCTTTGTGCAGTCTCACTGATGCTGCCTGAACACGGGCCATGGATTCAGGGTGGATTTCACGTCTAGAGGTCATCTCGTCGGCCACGGCAGGTGTCTTGCGAAGGCCCATGGGCTCGGGGCCAGATCTTCCGGCATTTCCGCGACGTTTCATCTCCTTTTTGATGTTTCTGTTGAGTTTATCCTGTGCCTTAGCGACACGACTCGCAAGGTGTGCGTGATATCTCAACTCTTTCTCCAGAGATGCAAAGCCATTAGGAGGACGAACCTCGCCTTCGAACACGTCAGGAGCTCTGGCCTTTGGCTTCGGAGGATTGTTGCCGAACATGGTCTTGCGGAGTTCATCGTGGGCCTCATCCATGCTACGGATGACAGAGGCGTGAAACTCACGATCTTTCAAGATCCTCTCGCGAACCTCCTGGGGCAGGTGCTCGGGGATATCCTTGCCAAAGATACACTCTTTTTCAGCTTTCTCGTCCATGAATTTTGCGTCTTCAAGGGCGCGTCTGACTGCTTCATGGTCCATAGGAGGTGAACGACGAGCGGGGAATTTTCCTTTGACAAGACGGGAAGCAGTCATCGCAGGGGCATCTTTAGCTGCAGAACCACTCTCCTCAGCAGCAGCCGCCGCCGCTTCTTCAGCAGCCTTTGCCTTCCTTGCTTTGGCATTCGCCTTAGCGTTGGCCTTCAGTCTGCGGCGACGTGCCTGCTTCTTGGCCAGCTTCTCGTCCATCTTCAAAGCAACAGGATTAACGCTCTCTTCAGGCTTGTGCTCAACTTCAGCCTCGTCATTGTTGTAGCCCTCAGAGGTTTCGGACTTTCCGTCCCAAGTCATGCCGGTGCCTTCAGCAAAGTCCTTAACCGCCTGTGCCTTGCACCAAACCAATGCCTTTTTACAATCAGGCTTGTTATTCATAAGGAACTCGGTAACGTATTGAGCTGGGAGGGGCGGGATTCCCTGGACAGAGCCTTCGTAGGGCTGCTCGGTACTGTCAGGAACCTGGGGCTTTACATTGTCAGTTGGAGGGTTGAAGAAAGACAGCCTTCAGTCATTGACGGCCAGCTGGGATAATTGAATGAATCAATGACACGAGGGATACAATAAACTTACAGTAACGTTTGCGCCCTCCTCAACGGGAATGTTCATTTTGGCCGCCTTCTCCTTCCAGTACTCATTCAGAGAAACGGTCTTGTCGTCATGAGTGGTGTTGTCCTCGCGCTTGGAAGGACGGACAGTCTCGCTGCCATCGTCGACAGCCTTGTCCTTGGCGGCACGTCTCTTGCTGGATTCAGGTTTGTTGTCAGCTTTAATATCCTTCTTGGTACGGATGGCAAGAGATTCGTCCACGCGTTTGAATTCGACGCTTTTGTAAAGGATTTCCCAGAGAAACTTTCCAAATTCCTGGGCCCGAGTGTTCCTAATCACGGCAGGAGAATCCTCCATGATGTCAAACACAGTCTTGACAGGAACCTTTCTGACAGTGTCCTTTGCTGCAGACTTGCCCTTATCCAAGGCAGGATAATTCTCCTTCCACTCGGATGCAGTCTTGCCAGGAGCTTTGATGGTGTCCTTAGCAGCAGACTCGACCGAGTGCAAAGTAGGAGAATCGTCCTTACACTTGAACTCAGTCTTGTCATTGATGGCGGAAGAGGCCGTGGCTACGACCTTGTCCGAGTCCACCTTGGACTTCGACTTGCGAGCAGCTTTAGAAGCTTTCTTGGATTTGGATGGCTTCCCCGAGTCGAAGACTATCTTGGACTCCGAACCCATGATGATAAAGTATGGGGATGAATGGGATGATGAGGTAGGATGAGATGGGGATGATGGGGATGAAGTGGGTGGTAAGGTGGGAGAGAAAGAAAATGTTTTGACCACTTACCGAGATTTCTTGCCCATCGTGAATTTGTTTTGGTCTCGCTGTTAATGCGTAAAGTTGCGCGCGCAAAGTTATACGATGTGGATGGTTGGACCGACGATGGGTTGTTGACGCTGGTTTGTTGACAGTGAGTTGTTGACGGTGGGTTATAAGAGGGGGGAGGGAAGGACTGATAAGGATAAGGGTATCTTTCTGAACGAGTTCAAATCTGTTAGACAGTTAATTGGTGAATCGATGCCTTTCTGCTGGTAAATTTGTCTACTTTCTCTTTCTTCCTAAGGCTTAGGTTCCTAAGAAGCTATACCATGCTCTGTATGCTTACTCAACTACTATATTTGCTTGACAAGATAGTAAGGAGCTTAAAGCATCTATATTATCGAAGAAATACATAGTATTATAAGATATCTTCTTCAGAAGGCTAGTAGAATATGTCATATTAGAGGTGCTATATCACATAGCCCTAACAGTACCAATTTTCAGTATATTTAGTATAGTTAGTATATCTAAGTAGAGGAGTTCTTTATCTAACTTATAATAACAAATAAATAAGCCACCTGGTATAGTTGTGAAGTAAAAGCTGTTGTTATGACTGCAAAGAGGGTTGTTAGGGAGTAGTTGTAGGTTCATATCAGATCTTGTAAGGGTTTACTTCGCACACCCTTTAGAAAAATCTAGTACAACAACCCTTTCGACAATTCCAACTTTATACTTTTTATCATTACCTTAGAATATATCAAGGATAGTCAATAGGTATCTACTAAGTACTTCTACACTAGTTGAGACTCCACTAATAAAGAGGGATAATGTTGAATAACGTCAGATACTGAGGAACATTTCCTATATGGCAAAGTATTTCGATCAGCCTACTGAACGTTGGTCGTTTTGGGAAAACCGATTACTTAAATACCTCGGAGAAATGATAGTCATCAAGATCTGAATTTATGTGAGGCCAGAATACAGCAATGTTCTTGAGGACTTGGGAGATATGTATATTATTCTAATTTATGTATCGGTCTATTCTTGCATGTCTTTGTTGGTGCATACAAACTGGTATACAAATCTAGTATCTTCATAAGAATAGCATCGATTTGCAGTCAAAATCACATATATAAGTGCTGTCTATCCTATTTACAAATCCTATATTCTACAGTCATGATATATACCACTACTATGCACCCTTTACAACTCGACTCAAAGCTTAGCACTCTTTTTCCTCTCCCAGCTCTCGACATTCCTTTTCGATTCCTCTGCAGTCCTTTCCTTAATTCCCTCCAATTCCTCCCTCCACCTCGAATTCCCTGCCTCATCATTAAGGACCCCCAAAAGCTTTGGGAACATCTCCTCCCTCAGCGTATTATAGACACCCGAGGCAGCCTTCTTCTCCAATCCCCGACCCTTAATAAAGGCCAATGCTTCATCCAATCCACCTAATCCATCTACGATTCCAGCCTTCAGAGCCTCAGGGGCGGTGAATCGTTTCGCCTCGAGAATCATATCCCGAACGGTGGAAGCAGCTAGTTTCTCTCGGAAGATCGCAACCATGGGAGCGCGCATTGGAGCACCAAAGTCGAGCTCATTCACACACAGGAAGCCTCGGCTGGGGTTCTGGATTCGGTAGTCGTGGTACATTCCCAGCATGAAGCCTCCGGCGAAGGCGTGACCATTTAGGAGGGAGACTGTTGGCATTGGGTATCTGTAACCTGTTAGTATATAAACTCTGGCCTTTATTTTGTATTTGGGGCATGTACGTGATGAAGCGGCGGAAAAGCTTGTATAACCAGTTTTCGAAGAATCCCTCCGTGCTCAGCGCAAGTGCGAGATCTAGGCCATTACTGTAGAATTTCTCAATTCCACTGGTAGTAATCACGACTCCTCTAGAGAAACGGTGCTCGATTATGTCTAGAGCGAGGAGGAGGGCATTGATAAAAGCGGGTGTCAGACGGTTGTCTTTGGGAGAGGAGAAGGTGAGAAGGTAGATGTTCTGGGTTGTGGGGTCTGGGTTGGTGCAGACTATAGAGCCGTTTGTTGACTCGATTGGGATGGTAAATAGAGGAGAGGCCATGATGTCTAATTTTCCTTGCTGGCAGGGTTTTGTTGTCTATGGGATTGGGGAATCGCCCAGAATGTTATATTGTCTGATGAGCCTCGGTTGCTGATAAGGATTACTGATCACTGATAAAGATGTTTCACATGAAGCTGTTCTGCTCCATGTGATGGCTTCATTCTTTAACCTATCTAGATATATTGATAATAAGGATTTATATGACTGATTATTGTGGGAGGCGGGCACAAATAGCACATCGGAGTGGAAGGTAAGTAGGAAGTGGAAGTATATGGCATGCAACCCTATATATATACATTAACAACATTAAAGCCTCATGTTACCCTTGCTACTCTCTAAAATTTGATCCTTAACCCATCGAATCTCCTCAGCAAGTACATCTGGTCTCACCAAATGAACATGATGGCCACAATCTTCCAAACAGACCAACCTACTATTAGAAGACAATCCAAGCTGTTCCTCCTGCAATTCCTTGCTAATCTCATCCCAATTCTCTAACAACTTCCAGAAAGCCTCCCTCTGTTCCTCTGTCCCATTTCCAGCCTTTACTCCTGCCTCATATATCCTCCTATAATCCCTCGCACTATTTGCGTGAATCACACTCAACGGTTTATCCCCCATCGCCCGATTTCTAACCTGCTCCTTAGATCCCAGCGACTGGCAAACCTCAAGATAACCCTCAGTCTCCGAGTGAGAAGTTTCAACTCCACGCGCAATATCTATAGCTCGAGTTCTCAATTCATCCCTAGAAAGTTTCGACTCTTCTCTCAGCCCTGTAACCTGCGCATACCGCAAGTTACCAAGGACAGCATGGATATTGGGATCTGGAACCCGGAAGAACTCGTGATTTCTTTCCGTCGCTGCATCACAGAGTACCATTCCGCTTACATCTTGTGGAAATAGATGTAGATACTCGCGTGCGATAATCCCCCCGTATGAATGCGCGACTAGTAGTAGCGGTGGAGAGATTTTCACGGCTGCCAGTAATGCATGTAGCTCTTTAGCTGATTGTATAGCAGTAGGTCTGTGGGGTCCCTTTTCGCTCTGGCCCAGTCCAGAGCGGTCGTACAGGAGAATCTGGGTAAAGGGTTGGAGTAAACGTTTTAGGACTGGGTAGGAGGAGGCAACGTCGCCGGCGCCGGGGATGATGATTACTACTGGGTCTTGGGGGCTGCTCCGGGAACCGGTAACAGAAATGAAGAGTTTGTGGGTGCCAATGGAGACCATTGAGCCGCCGATTTGGGTTATTTGGATTTGGAAGTTTGGCTGTGAGTTCATGGTGCTGATATATTGTGGGAAAGTTGGGGTGGTAGAGGAATGACAGATCTTACATCTCTAGCACATGTGGCTGTGTATAATGGGTTCCCGTATTTAAGCTAGCGTTCCTTCAGAGACATCCGTATCAACTTATGCAAGACCCTCCTCCACCTCCGCCTAAGTTTATTTTACACCTTTTCTTCGAACGTAAGATGAAAACTCCCAATATAGAACGGGTTGAACCATAGACAGGGCCCCGGAAATAACCTTCAAACCTGAATTTTTACGCTGGCAAGCCTCCTCTTTTCATTATCCCCATGGTAATACAATTAGTACCAAATCGGGATGGCTATATACCAGAGGCAGGGCCTATCGTCTGAGTGTTAGTATTAGCATGCTGACGAATTCACGCTGATAGTAAGAAGAGCAGTGGTACATACATCAATAGAAATGCATACATAATAGAGTAGGTCTGCCAAATCCTTGAAGAAGGATTTGTTGGTTTTGAGGGTGATTGCAAGGTTGTTTGGAGTTTTCCATGGTGAGTTCCAGTAGCCGCTGTAGTTTTTGATCTGGAAGAGAGTTATTTTCAAGTATGTTTGCTGGAAGTTAGATCTGAATTATTTTCAGTAGCAACTTGAGCCTTTGGCATAATGGATCATAGCTCTGTCTTATTACTGTTACTGTAAGTATGTGGACTTCTCCACCTCACTTGTTGCTTATCTGTGAGTAGTTTAGGGCTTTGTCGAGGCCTTGCTCGAAAATGTGATGATGTCTCTGGTGGTTGATGCAATTCTGTATGTAGGCTTGTATTGGCCAAATATACCAGCATTGTATGTTTAAAAAAAAGCTGTACAAGTTCATGACTTCCTACATCTTAATAGAGGGATAGAGGGTTGTCAATTGTCTGGACAAACAGACAAGATGAAATCTCTGACGTCATGCTCCCGCCTTAAACATTTACCACCCATAGTCCTCAATCATAAACATTAAACCCAGGAACAACCCATACAATTAATATATAAACCAGACATTCCTCTTCGCAATAAAAGCACCATATATCATTCCTAACCACCAACAAAATGACAACAC
>MVGC01000589.1:0-12437 GCA_003589665.1 Aspergillus sclerotialis | reverse complement strand
TCCAACCTCAATGCCTCCCAATCCAGCCTGCCGTGCCGCCAACACCAACTCCGCCTGTGGAAGAGGCTCCAGAATGCCCCAATCCGTCCGTCAACGCACCCACGCCTCTTCATCGAGAGGGGCATCAACAAGACAATCCCTCCACGCTACCTACACCTCCAATTCCATCCCCAGCTACAACTACTACCCCATAAACACAGCCAGACCCTCAATGACAGGCTGGTGGCGATGCTGCAGCTGTGGAGGAGACAATAACCCAGCGTACGAGATGGGTCGGTGCGTGCTTTGTGGACATTACTCGTGTCCTTCTTGCCGCGCTTTGGGTTGAGTGCTCTTTCTGGGATCCTGCATTTTTCTCTCCTTCTTTTGGTCTGGGGTTGTATGATTTGACTTGGTTTGGAGCTTATTCTTCGTTGTGTTATTACTTGGGACTGTTGAGATTGAGAGGGATAAAGGTAAATGGAGGTGTTGGGCGTTGGGCTTGTTTTATTTTATTGCTTGTTATCCATCTTGGAGTTACATTGTTGGATTTGGTATTATTGGATGGGTCTAAATAGATTCGCCTGGTTGGCGGCATACGATGGACAGATAGATGGCGTTTGGGCTTGTTTTTTATGTACTACTACCTAGAATTTGGGAACGACATAGAACGGATTCATTTGACCATCGTGTCTAAGTAAACTAACTCAACTGTATATAAATGCATGCATATACTTCCAGACAGTAGATTAGATTAAAGTAATTAAAACCGATAGATAATTCCATATCCCAAACGCCAATCTACCCAAAATCAACTCCGCCGATGCCGTCTATGTTTCCTCCTCTTCTTCCTCTCATGACCTTCCCTCTTAGACGAATCCTCCTCCGGCATCGGCCCTGGTTCTAACCCAGCATCCCTCTTCAACCTATCAACAACAGGCCCAAGCGCAAACGCACTCTCCAGACTCGAGTGATTAGCACAAGGACTCTGCTTAAACGGGAGAAGCCACTCCGCTACTGAAAAGCCCATTACCTGCTGGAGATTCTTCGTCCAGCTTCCGAGGTCGAAGGGGTTTTCGCCGGGCTGGGTTTGAAGGATCGCGAAGACGTGACGTTGGTTTGATGGGGAGGGTTTATTCTGGGTTTCTTGGGAAGGTGGTGTTGGTGTTAGGGGGTAGGAGATTGTAGCGAAGGTAGGCGCCCAGGAGGACTCTGAGTCTGGGTTGAGTTTGCTAAGCAGGTGTTCTGGGATTCGGATTGCGAGGGTCCAAACTGCGGAGCGGCGGCTGAGGTTTTCGATTGTGGTTAGGTTTTGGCTGGATAGTTGGACCGCGCTTATTGTCATTGAGAAGGAGAATATGCCGAAGAAGGCGCTTCTGTTGTTTGTTAGATGGGATATTTGGTTTGATTGGGGAGGGGCGCTACGATACGTACAGTCCAATTCCGACAGCCCAGTGTGCATTAATACGGCCGGTCTGTAATATGTTAGATATTGATCAGGCTCTCCGTTGGCGTGGGAGACAAATCCCGTTGACTCGGAATGCTTACCGATCTCTTGAGCTGAGCTGTGTAATACGCAGTAACAATAAGCGCAAAAATGCAATAGACAGCTGTATAGAAAACAAATTGAATAAAGAACTTGAATGAAGTCTCAGAGACAACACCACCAACCCTTCATTCAAACTGTCAGCCCCACCTCCCTAACGAATCCAGAAAACTCACCAAGGACAGTAATGGTCCATCTTCCTAACACATCTCTCGACCTCACGACAATGATGCGTCCTATCAGTCTTAAACTGACAACAAGAAGAACAATAAGGCGGTCTCCCATCAGGTTGGCACACAAACACATCCTTCGTATAAAAACTCTCCAAACCAGCATTATCCAAGGGAAACGCCATCCCTCCGATATCATATTCGAGTCCCCTTTCAAGATCTAGCTCACTGCCATCAGCTTTCTCAGTTTCCTTAGTTCCTTTCCGCCCACCTTTCCGCCTATGACGTCTTCGACGGTGGCCCTTGGCGTGACCCTCTTCCTGGGCTTGAAGACATTGCGCACCGCGCGGGAGGTACCCTGGATCCCAGACAACGTTGTATAATAGGCGTAGGTAGGTAGCGATTAAGAATATTAGGAGAATGTAATATATAACGAGGATTGCGACGCCGGCGCCGACTTGCGGACTTCGATTGTAGTATTGTTTTGGGTAGAAGAGGTAGTCGACTATTTGACGAAACTTAGTATTAATCCAAGCCATAGAATAAGAACACTCACTGCATAATGGCTTGGTAACCACATAACTAGCATAGATCACTACACCCAGTAAGATGGGAGGGATGATTCTCGAGACCGCAACATTGACACGCTTAGTTGGAGAGCGCGCCATTTGAAATATGTAGATGCAGGTCTCGGAGATATATGCAACAGGGACTGCATGAGGGCCAGAACATAACACGAGGTCGGTTAAGGATGTCGTGGAATACACATAGTCAAAGAGGGAAGTTATTGAAGGTCTCGATGGATATTCGATGACGCCGATGATCGTAAATACAAACAATGCAAACATCCATAAGGCCCTTTCGAAATGCTGAGCCGAGGAACTGATGATGTTAATCCATTTCAATCAATCCCACTCCAATGGCTCTGGATTCAGGAGATTCTAATTCCTACCCCTTAAGCCCCCTTGTTTCTGCAGCATTACCGTCATCACCAGCTACATGGGTTGCAGCTGGTTCAAGTGGGATAGTGGGGCCTGAGGCTGCAAGTCTCAGACAGAGTTGACACCCGTTGTCACCTCGGGATACTCGCCAACTTCGGGGAGCATGCTCATGATCGATCGGCGTTCTGATAATAGTATTCAGTGCAACAATTGTAGGGCTGGATATCCAATTTTGAACCCTTGCTACTTGTGTCAGATGCTGTGTTACCATGCTGTTAATAGAGTGGATGCGCTCGCAGCTCTTTGAGTCCATTATGCATCGTGGCCGTGCGAAACTATAGAATTAGTTGCTGAGTTCCAGATATGGACGCTGTTCTCATGTTGGATACTATTATTACGCCCTGGAGATTGTGCCTCGGTCGTCTCAGGCACCTCGTGCGCCACAAAGGTTCTTGCAGAACGGCGATAGCTACAGGGGTCGCAGGAAGGAAGTTCCATTACTATGTTTATCGACAGTCGTCTATCAAACTTACCTAGGTACTGAAAATGGTAGGAACTATGCATTTGTCGTAGCCTACCGGGATTAGGCCAACCCCTGCTTTCTATCGACATGGCCTCTTGCTAACACTCGGCTATTTTATCTATTTACTGACTTGGAAATGCATAATCCTCTACCGAATGTTACTGGCGAACCGAGCAGTTATACAATATGATCCTCCCGGGGCCCGTCTGTTGACAGGTGTCCGACTGGAGTTCTAGAAGCGATATGAACCCTTAGCTCAGCATGCTGCGAAATCAAAATCCCGTCTTGCATAGAGGAAGAAACATATGGTCCGGTTGTTAATCAATGTTGCTAATATCCGGTGCTTTGCGTACGGCAAGATCGATGCGCTTTGGACCTTGGGCCGCTTGTGTTTTCTCTTTTTGGACGACTATTTCGTCATTGGAGGTAGGCAGTCGCTATTCTATCCTGATGATTTTTAGTTTTGTCCAGCGTCATTGGGATTGACGGGAGCCTGGGAGCTTGGGAATTCGCATCTCGTTACGCGTCGAATATGTGGTTAGAAGGAGGCTGGATAGATATCTTCTTGGAGTGGGCTTTATGATTGTAGTTCATTCTCGAGAACCCCTTTCATTACCACGATAAGCGAGTATAGTAGAAAATTGCTATAGTAGACGGAAGTATAGCAAAGAGTACAGCTTAGCATTGCATATTGGAACTATCATGTGACGTCCAAGGCAGAGTCATCAAGTTCAATGACGTCCAAGTAAGAAATGGATACGAAAGAATAAAGCCTGTTCCTCGGCCACTCCGAGGATATTCGTATTCAACCTGTCATGAATCAAAGTAGCCTGGGGCACAGTAAACATCCGATAGGATCGATATGAACGATGTGTCAACTTGGATTATGACTCTTGCGGGTAACTGGGATTGATGAGTAGAAAGAGAGGAATAAACCAATAATAAGCAAAGAGAACAGGTGAATGCACTTAGGCACCAATGGCGGGGAAACCACCTGACTTCCACCCGCTCCTCTCCATCTCCGCAAGAGTCATCTCGACTTTCCTTCTATCAACTGTCTGTTACAGTTGCCTGGTTGATTCCTGCTAAGTGGAGTATTCTAATTCCTTCGTTGAAACTCTCCAATATGCCACATAGGCATCATTCAGCTAGCATGACCAGAATGCTCTGGAAATAGCTCCGACACCAAACAGAGTCGCAAAAGCACTGATCCTTCACCCAGCTCTAACAGACAGAAAGACTGGCAGCCCCGGGTGATTATGCAAGTAACCCGATCATAATCTAGTCTTATCCACGTCCAAGCCCTGCTATTCTGCCCACATGGGTGAAGGATGGAAAAGCAAAAAAAGAGTGGGACTGTTGAGTCAACGGTGCCCCTTCGTACTGTCTGTCTATCTCAGTATGAATCAAAATGACTTGAATCTGAGGCATCTAGATGCAGATAGGCCTGGTCTGGGACCCAGGACAGGGCCCTGGGCAAAGCGTTAGCCCGCCAAGCCACCATCTCACTATGATCTACTCAGGGAATTGCCCCGTTTTGTGACGGTGATGGGCCAGCTCCATGGCTGAAGATTTTTGGTCGCAACGGCTAAATCCGGGTCAGGGCTCACTGGGTGCCTGCAGGGCTATTGCCTGGTGAGCCACGCTCGGTCCTCGAGGGTGCCTTATTTACTACGTCTAGCTGTGATTCATATATCTGTCTTGAAGCTATTTAAGTCTTCGATTTTACTCTCTGTTTCTCTTTCTTCTGTATCATCTCATTTTCAAGATTTAGACCCATATATTTGCATCCAGCTGTTTTGATCATCTTTGCTCTCTTTGCATCAATTCCACTACTCGAGAACACTTGCTATCCTCGTCGCTGTTGAATAACAGCATCAGACATCTTCTGCATTGTCTAGAGCTCTCAAGCTGCGTGTTTGCGAAGAAACGCCTTCCAAACACTTCCTCCATAGCATGTCTTCGTTCCCTATCTCCCCGGTCCACAACCACTTCAAGACTATGCCATATCGCTCGCAATTCGTAACTGGGTACGAGAGCTTCGACGACGAGCCTGTCTTCGGCTCCCAAACACACGGAACAACTATGGCGGTCTCCACATTAAGAGGAACCAAAGTCTACCAGCAGAACTACTTGTACATCTGCTGCCAATGCAACGATGGCCCGAAACTGTACAATGTCCAACCAGTATGCATTGTTTGCGAGCACAAAGCCTGCAAGTGGTGCTCGCAAGTCAAATAGACACCGGAGGAATTGAACCGTCAGCCTTCATGGCATCAAACCTGAGACGAGAGATATGGTATACTGCATTGCAACGCCAGGTTCACGAATCGACAACGACATACAACGATGTGCTATATTTATTTCATTTGGATTTAGCCTGTGACTAGTTTGAGTGATTTTCAGCGGATCAGGAACGGACAGGACATAGGATGGACAGGATGGGACAGGGACGAGCATTTTAGAAACTTTCACGGCTGAAGGCGTTTGGAGGAGTTTAATTTTTTTTTTTTTCTTTTTTGTCTCTCTCCTGCATAGCTGAAGACTGATCGAATACTGTGATATTATTTTTGTCAACGAGCGGGACTCGGTTTATACTGGAATGGGCGCGGCTGCGGGTAGCAGGGCTGACTCGCGGCTGGGAAGAACGCCTTGGTGGGACGATGCCGTCATTTGGTTTGGTTCATTGGGTTTATTTGGTTTATTTGGTTAGGACTGGGTTTGAGTTCCTTGATTCTTTGACTCAACTGAATAGAACTATTCTTTCCCTCGTGTTTTGTCCCGACCAATTGTAGCCTGTAGAGGCCTTGTTGCCTACCGTGAGGGTTGTTATGCCTGGCGTGCCGAATGTCGATCTCTAACCAAGTTGCTGGGTCGTTTCTCATAATATCTACAAAGTACACTGTATGTTGCAATTTATTCAAAATAATAGAATAATAGATAGAATCAGCAATAACATAATATTCAAAAAACAATAATCTATCTACACTCAAGCAAAAACCAGACCAACCGACCATGCCTCATAGCTGGCAACCCCAAACCCAAACCCAAACCCGCGCCGCACCCCCAGAACCCCCAGAGCCCAAAGAGCCGCAGCAATCTTATTCCGACCGCCAGTCCTGCGCCCTCCCCCATACTAAACCTCCCATTTACCACGTAAAAATGGCGGTCTTGTCGTTTCTTTTCTTCCTCGCTCACTCCCTCGCTTCACTTCATTTTACCTTGATTTGCCCAGTTCAACTGAGTCATAGTGCGTCTCCATCATACATCCATCCATTCATTCATTCAGTATACGGACGGGGCAGAATGAAAGAGGCTGTGTAAATTGAGTTAATCCTCCTCTCTCCACAATTTTGTCCGAATCTCGTCTTTCTTTGTCCGTTTCTCGTTCCTCGGGGATATTAGGTGCAGCATAGGATCCACCTGGCTTAACGGGTGGATTTCTCCGTTGCTTACGGACATTTTTGTCCGCTAGGTCTGTCTGTCAGCCTTATGGTTGATTCACTGGACGGATTAGTGATATTTTGATTAGTGATATTTCTGCCGAGGTTGAGAGACCTGCACTTGGCTGGCCTGACCTGATTGACTGAAACGTGAGTGACAGGGGGATTCGCCGTTGTGTGACTTGTTGACGAACTTATCTATATCCGTACATACATCTGTATATTCCCTAGAAGTAATAGCTGAATTCACCTATTTAAAAGAAAAAAGTGCTAGAGTTAAATAACTATCGAGTATATTATTCTACCCATCTATCAATCAACTTTACTCCCCACCTAAGAATATCCAGTTAGTCAATTACCAGACATACAAGAAAAAACAAACAGATAAACCAACCCAATCAAGTATACAATGCGAGGCCGTATTGGTACTACCATCAGACTAAATATACCAAGCTTCACCACACCTAATCTAAATATATTCATTCCCACGTATATGCAATGCACTACCTACACATCCACATACATACATACCCGCTGAAACACCACGACCTATTTTCTAACAATACATACCCGTTTTGGCTCAGTCTACCCCCAATTTCAATATTCATTTACTCCGTCGAACACATCAAGGGATCTATACGAGCTTGAATACTTAAGTAGCTAGGTAGATGCTATATATAGGTATCCGCCCCACTCTTCCATCCTTCCATCCTTCCATCCATCCATCCAAGCCGATGGATCGGCTAGTTCACAACCTTTTCGTTCCTTCTGCAGAATACCTAACAACTTCCCAATACAATCTAAAGGATCACAATCCCTGGCCTGCCCTGCCTGCCCTGCTCACACACCGATCGACCGACCCAGTGGAACGGGACCGGACGGATGGAGTTGCTGATTTGTTTACCAATCTCTATCTAATTGAGTAACTAGTTAGTTAATTAGATATTTACTGTACCCACCTAGAATTAGATTACTGCAAGTTTCTAGCTATCAGAATTTGTATTCTTGGATTCTAATTGTTCATTAGAATGCTTCTACAGTTAAATTCAGCTTTCTGCGGTGGTGAGTGCACTTTACTATATGGTGTAGTCCGTTGATACAGGTAAATATCAAGTCACCTACATAGGCTTAATAGAATATAAAATCGATTTGTAACAACTATCATCATGGGAGTCATAAGTATGAAAGCACAAAACATGTTTTAAGGAAGGTGTATGGCCAGACAGCCACTAAGCCTCTGTCTTTTTCTCCTTCGTCTCATTGCTCTCCTCAATTCTCCCCAGTTTCGGGCTTACGGCCATAGACAATGTACAGCTTCGAATATATATGAAGTTTTCGGTTGTTGATTTCCGACCGCAATTCCGTGAGGAAAGCTTGCACCTCCTCGATGCTCCATCCTAAAACTCGAGTCATGAGGGCAAATGAATATGCCTCTAGACTCTCAAGGACCTCAAGTCGAAAGTATTCACCTAGTTCCTTTAATTTTGGGTCTTTCGGCCAGCGTCCCACCGGGACCTGTATATTAAAATATTAGAATAGACCCAGAAAGAGAGTAGGGAATCCTACCTTGTGGACTACTTCATTTACATCCTTATATCCCGCGTCAATCATCCACTGCTTGTAGAAAGAGGTTACATTCATCCTCTTTCCAAACTTTATACTAGCTTCATCACACAATTTGCTCCATTCGCGGAAATACTTTGCATCGTTTAGAGTATCGTCATCGGCAAATGGTTCTGGAGCGAAATCCACAAATTCGAACCAACCGCCTGGTCTTAGCGTATCCTTCGCTCGTTGAAGAAGATTAGGGACATCTTTTACCGATCCTGCCAGATTGCCTGCATGAATGAAATCAAAAGGTTTTTTGAAGTCCCAGAAGTCCCATGGGGACTCAAAGTCGTCGACCTGGAAATAACAGTTTGGAGGGATCCTAGGTAAAATCATTAGTTGTCGGAGATTCTTAGTGATATGAAGTTGTTCTTATACCAATTGGATTGGATGGGACTAAGGTCAATGCCTAGCTAGCATAGTTAGCATAGCTAATACCTAAAGTAACGTTATTCCGCACCGGTGACAGTTGCCTTTGGAAATTCGCTGCACAATATATAATTAGTAGTGAGCTAGTACACGACTAGGGCATCATACTCAGCCATATTAATCGCCCAAATGCCAGTTCCAGTACCAAGATCAAGGACTCTCTCTGGATTTGGCCCAATAGGAGCAAGGAACAAGTCACCCTTTAAGACAATCCGGATAATGTGTTGAAGCTATAGATATTTAGTAGTTATTGTAATTCCAAGGGGCTTCAAAACGGACCAGATCCATACGAGCCTGTTCCTGCTCGTCATTTGGCTGAAATATGTTAGTAACAATTGTCGAACAGGGTCGAGGCCTCTTACAGCAAAATAGGCGCCTTCACGGTATGCATGATACCGTCTACCGTTCTGCTAATGTCAATGGTCGCCGTAATTTGTATAGAACAGGATGCACACCTCATATCTGGTTCAGTTCAGTAAGACGGAAATCTAAAGCAGATTGGGAACTCACGTGTAGTTCACGACACTGGAGGATAAAGAATACGATGAGCTTCCAGTCTCTCTGTTTACAACAGTCAGAAGCTACTATCGCAAAAAATTGATGGACAAACTCACGAAGCATTATCAGGGGAAGCTGTCTGGTAATCGACCTCATCCTATTCCAAGTTAGCCGATATTGAAGTTGTAATGTCACAAGAGACCAACATCAGGGACAATAATATCAGTAGGATCCAAAGAAGAACTTCCGGGCGCGGAAGTGGAAGATTTGACTTTAGCCATGGCAGTGACAGGAGAAAGCTGGTCAATGAACAGTAGGAGGAGGGGACAACCCGGCTTATAAGTCGGGGAGAATGCTAGCACAACGCCACGGCCACGCTATGTATCAGACAGCGCCGAAATTAAGGATTACCCGAAGGCTAGAGTCTCGATCTCAATCTCCCAGTTCAGGTTATATTGTTTCTTTTTCTCTTGATTGCTGTTCTTCCCTATTCATTGGGAATTTTGCTTGCCAATTTACTTTTATACGAGCGTACCGAGACTTCCCAATAGCATCACTTTGAATTTCAGGGACCAAAGTCCGCAAGAAGCGGGGAAACACAAAGGGCGAACTAACATCTGGCGGAAGACTTCCAAATGGTCGCTGCTCTGATGTATGCCCACACTAAATCCTTAGTCTCTGCGGGGCGTACCCTTTCACTGAGTTGTCAGTGGCCACTCGTGCCCGCTCAGAAGTGAATTGAGCGCATACCCAATTCTTCCTCGTGCGTATTCGACGCATTATCCTCCGAGTTAGGAATAAACCGTGCAGGTATTGCTAAGAGGCTACTGGAGTTGAGCTGATTCTCGATATCGAAGCCAAACTGTTCCGACTTTATATTAGTGTTATTCTGAAATGGAAGGATCGGCGACGTTAAGACAGCAACTCGGCATCCTCCGGTGAGATCCATGGATGTGTCTTCGGCCGGCTTTCAGCGGTGTCAACTTGTGAGGCCAGTAGATTTTACGTTGGAGCCTTCCATCAATATTAAAGTTCCAGTATAAACATCAATGATATAAATATATGTATAACCACAGATAAGAGCATAAGAAAAAGTCTAAGCATGTAGCCACTGAGCCAAAATACCTAGCTAGGCACCAGGTCAGTCCTTGTACTCGAACAAAAGAACACCAGCCTTAATCCCAACCAAAGCGCATGTATATCGACATCCATCATAAAGTCGAGGTCTCATCTGTCGATGCGACACAACACGGTTTAGTTCCCTCTAAACCCGTGAATACTCGTTGTCTTCTTTGTTGACAAATTGTGTTCGACGCATAGGTGCATTGATGATGACACCGAGGAATATATAAGACGTCCCCGTCAATATACCTGACCATTCCGAGAGGTGGTAAATGATAGCACGGGTGGTAGATATTTCCTTCGATGGCGATGACATTTATTCGATTTTTCATGGAATTCGATACTGAATATTCATTAGATGTACAGGAGGAAGCAGTGGAGATGTATAGATGATCCAAGGTACGTGGGAGAGAAGGAAGAAACCCCCACATACAACGTGGGGAGATCAACTAGTCAACTTCATAAATTCCCTCAGTAACAACAACCACCACCAGATCCCATCGTATACCGCCAAAATGGCAAAAACATTCTTCATCTCAGGTATTGTCCCCTCATACCTGCATAAACAGGGCTAATTCTTCAAGGCGCCGCTTCTGGCATCGGGAAAGCTTCGACTAGATACCTGATAAAGAATGGACACAGCGTATTCGGAACAGACTTTAATTCCCAGGCTGTCGAGGCCACATTTAAAGACGAATTTAAACAGCAGTTTACTGACGAGGAATACTCGCGTCTTGGATATACTTTGATGGATGTTTCGAACGATGAGTCTGTGAAAGCCGCTGTCCAGCAGTGTATCCAGAAATTTGGCCATATGGATGTCCTTGTTAATAGTATGTCTGTCACCTTGGACTTAATGAGGTCAATACTAACTGGCCAGATGCTGGTGTAAATGTATGTCTCCTATGAACTAGTAAACCTAGTAAACCATTGACTAACAACGCAAAGAGTCCATACTGGACCGCCGGCGTCCGCATGGATGAAGTCCCAATATCAGACTGGGAACGTGTCATCGGCACAAACCTAACAGGGACATTCCGGGTCTCACAACATTGCATCAAACATCTTGAACAATCACCAGCAGGATCAGGAGTGATTATCAACGTCTCCTCATGCCGCTCCCAGCAATCTGAACCACACTGTGAAAGTTACGCAGCCAGTAAAGCTGGTCTCGTGGGATTAACCCATGGCATGGCTATTTCCCTTGGACCGAAGATCCGCCTTCACTGTCTCAGTCCAGGCTGGATTGATATTCGACATGAACGACTACCTCCAAAGGATGGGAAGGTCGAAGGTGGACATACTGGATGGGCTCCCGAATGGGGGTATGGAATGAGGGATGTTGATCACGAGCAGCATCCAGTTGGGAGACTCGGAAGGGGAGAGGATATTGCTGTTTGGCTGGAGTTTTTGGGAGCTAAGGAGACTGGGTTTGCGACTGGGGGTGTAAGTTTATTTAATCTGTATTGAATCTTGCTAACAGTGTTAGGAAATTGTTGTCGATGGTGGATATTCCAAACGACTGCATTATGCTTGACACGGCCGACATAGGACCACTAGCAAATCGACTGGGATCTTGGATAGTTCATGGGATATAGTTACATCTAAATTATTGGCAAGCTTGCCTCGTACCATCAATAAACAACTGATCCAACGTCTTTCCAGCCTCCTCATCCGAAACCTTCAGCTTCAAATAATGCTGCGGATACTCCTTCGATTCAGGGAGCCACTCATTGGAGCCATTAGCATAAACATAATTATGTCCACCATCGTTACCGAATTCAAACAAGTCACCATATCCATAAATAGCATGGAGCGTTGTTAACGGATCCCAACTAGGACGGGTTTTATTGTACCCGCTGCGAATATCAGCCTAATTCTCAGAACCAAATACACAAACCTACCTAGGTACTACCTAAGAAAGGATCCAACCCAGGAGACAGGATCGGATCGTGCCTGTTGATTAGCATTTGCGTTTTCAAACTACCTAAACTAAGCTAAATATAGCCGGTCTCTTAGTTCGGTTATATGTAACTTTGGCTAGCTAGAGGATGATTTAGGAGGATTCTGTCGAGTTATAGGTAGATAGATAGATCATGATATTATTGAATGAACGAATTGTGGTCGGCTTAGTTTCTTTTTCTTTGGTTGGGTTGGCTAGTTGAGTTGGGGTTGTTG
>MVGC01000588.1:0-12455 GCA_003589665.1 Aspergillus sclerotialis | reverse complement strand
GGAGTGTTGGAAGAGGATGGAAGAGTTGAGGGTTAAATGGGATGCGTTGTTAGACAAGGCTGAGGGATTGGTTTGAGTTCAACGGTTTGAAAGGATTAATATTCTTATTTATAGCTTTCTAATTAGATAGTGAGATACTCCCAGTATAGATATTGTACATTGATAGCCATTGGAGTGGATACCCGGCTTCTTGTCAAGGTTGTCTCCCATTCAATAAGTGTATATTTGTCTTGTACGTATATACATCAAACTCCACGCTGCATTATTAAAATATTTAGTTCAATCCAAAGTCCCACTATCCACATCTGAACCGAAGCAACAATAAACAAAGAGAAGTAGAGAATGTGCTGCAAAGCTTCAAGCCAGTATACCTAATCGACGAACCGGAAAAGGGATAAAGGATAATATACCAATCAAAACCAGCGGCAGAAACGAGCAACCACCTAATTAGAAGAATCTGAACAAACGCAAGGAGATCCAAGAGAAGCACGCTCCCACCATCAAGGCTCGAATGCGCTAGTAAATGACGAAAGAAGTGAAACGGAATTCAAGCTAGATAACAATCGACTAGCTTAGCTGTTTATTTGAATCAAAGAAGAGAAAACCACGCAAAGAACTCCGGTTCCATGCATCTGGCTGTTAGATGAGATATAGACGGTGAATAGAGGTATGAGGATAGGACGTATCGACGTGAAAGAATTACATGATAATAGCGGGAACTAATAGAGAGTTAGTTTTGACGGATACACCTGACTTGGGCGAAAGTGGTCAACTTACCATCAACGTTCTGCTTGATGCTCTTGTGGGGAAGGATAGAACCACCATTAACATAGACTTCATCTGCGATGGTGACATCGTCTCCCAAGACAGTCACATTCTCTAGTCGAGCCCACTTGCCAACAGAACTGTTCCACCCGACAATGGTGGACTTGACCCACGCATGATCCTTGACCTTGCTGTTCTCCATGAGAACAGAACGCTGAAGACGGACACCATCACCGACGACAACATTGGGACCGATGACAACATTCGGGCCAATGCGACAGTTCTTCCCGATCTTGGCAGTAGGGTCGACCATAACATTACCACCAAAAACGTAGGGCTCAGAGTTTGGAGCCAGCATCTTAGAGTTGCGCTTCGCGAGCGACGTGAGATACAGGCAAGTACCGCTTAGGAAGTCCTTGGGCTGACCAACGTCCATCCAGAAACCTTCCAGGTCAAAAGAGTGGAGCAGACCGTCCTTACAAATGGCGGGGAAGGTCTCCTGCTCGATAGAAGTCGGGCGCAGCTCAATGCGCTTCAGAACACTCGGGCTCAGAATATAGATACCGGCATTAATCCGATTTCCAACGAACTCGACCGGTTTCTCGACAAAGCGGTCGATACGAGAGGGATGGTTCGGCTTGTGAACGACGACACCGTACTTGGAGGGTTCATCCACCTTGGTGACGACAATAGTACCTTCATCCCCATGATTCTTATGGAATTGCGCCAATTCCTTGAAAGGATAATCGCAAATGATATCGGAGTTCAGGACGAAAAAGGGCGAATCGTCCTTGCCGAGAATGCTCTCCGCCAATTTCAGGGGCCCAGCGGTGCCAAGAGGTTCGGATTCGACGGAGAACTCGATTCGGACGTTGTATTGTTCTTCATACTGGATTGCGACAATCTGTGAGCGCGGGAATAGACGAAGATCGGACGTGGGGTTTCATACTTTTTTCAAGGTGGAAACCATCACATCCGGACGGTAGTTCACGGCCAGGACAATATCGGTGACACCAGCGGCAGCCAAGCTCTCCACTTGGTGCAAGATCATAGGGCGGTTTGCAAATTCCACCAAAGGCTTGGGGAGAGTTAGGGTCTAGAGAGAGCGAACTGCGATCAGTTATATTCCAAAGCGACATGGACAATGCTAGTTAACTTACCAGGGGGCGCAGGCGGGTGCCGAACCCTCCGACAAGGATGAGAGCTACAGCATTGTTAGACAGGACTCGAATAAATCAAAACAGACTGATAGAAACATACCCTTCATGATTATAGAGGAGCTGTATAATAAATTATTAACGGAGAGGAAGAAATTGAGAAGAGGCTCCCAGAAAACGAGCGACAGAAGGAAAGCGCACGAAGGAACAGAGCCAGATTAAGGACCAGGAAAAGTCGCGGAGTCCCGTGATGGGGAAGAAAATTAAGTAGATAGAAAGTGAAACAAAAGAAAAGGGAAAATATAGAACGGAACTAAGAAAAGCGACGGAGGAGGAAGAATGACCTGGATAGGAAAGGAGTAAAAAGGTGGAAAAGAGAGAAAACGGTGAGATTGAATTGGATGAATTGAATTGAATGAATAGAATCTGACACGTTTCCAGGAAACGCCACTAAGGGGGAAGATTTAGGAGGGGTTCCCGTGCTCTTTTGCTCCCCCCACTGCTTCCTTAATTAGATCCTTTTCTATTTCTCTCCCCTTAATTTATTCTACCACCTATTCTTATGTACTTACTTAACTGTACACTTAGATAGCTTCATTCTTTTATTACCTAGTTTATTATACTAGCCAATATATATCATCCGACTTGTAACGCCAAAACTCAATCCCGCATCTGGCCATTTCTCACCATCTGATCCCATCATCTGATGAGTCGTGCCCATATGATTGGATCTAGAGCTTCCTCTAATGTAAGGGACATCCACTCTAATTAAGCAATAGAGATGCCAATCCTACTGCGTGTCCGGAGGCAAAGGGTGACATTGCGGCATTCCTCGTCTATCATCCTTCTCCTCCACAAACCGTTTGATCCACTCTCGTACCCGTCGAACTTTCATAAGCGTATGATCATCCTCTCGTGCCGCCTGGATTCTCCTCAAACTGTAATCTCCCACAGAGTCCGTTGCGTCCATCTGCTGTCGATGTAGAAGGTCAATTCTGGTTATTCCTTTCCTCAAACTCTGCCCGTATACGCGTTCTCGAAATGAACTCAATCTGACCATTCGGAGCAGGACGATGTCTCGTGGTCGAAGATCGGCAAGGGCTCTCCTAAGACGATTGCTGTCGTCATTCCGGCCGATTCCCGTACCATCTCTTTCCGGATCAAGCCAGAAGGTCACGCTGAACCCGGTCTTCGTTTCATCTGCCACTACTAGCTCAACAATATCCTGTTCTCTGTTCCATTGCCGAGTCATCACGCGGCGTGGCGGGCATATCGTGATGATGCCTACAATGAGATTCACCGTCATAGTTTGCGGGACAATGGAGTGTAGATACCCTGCATTGGGAACGTCCTTCAGGTCACTTAGGCCGCCTTGGATAGCTTCCACACACTGACCAATACCCTCTCGGTTATCAGATGAGTTGAACGAAGCCGTATCGTCCAGTCCTGAGGTGCTGTCCTGGATGGATTCTCCAGACAACACCCAAGGATGAGAGATCTCCGAAGTCTCATGGACAGAAAATGAATGGTCATAGAAATGTGACAGTTCCAGCTCCAACGGGGCCCTCAGGTCCTCGTTTGCAGCTGCGAGATCATGAGTTGTAAAGAACTGCGTATCTCTATCATGACCCGGAGCTGCAGTGAATTCGCTCGACTGTTCTAGACCTCGATCTTGTAGAGACCTCCATTTCACGCCAGCATCATCAGAAAACGGCCAGTATTCTTGAATGTAATTATCAATGGCAGAAAATGGGGCAACAGGCTTATCCAGAAGCTCATCTTTATCCCAATCCAAGGTCTCGGGCGCAGGAGCTCCCATTAGAAAAATAGACCTGGTGGACATTGTCACATTTCATCGGTGGCAAGCCTGGCCTGACGATATGGAAGGTTCAGGCTGGTATTTCTGCCTGGTGTTGAAGTAGATTTGACGATGAACACGGCATCAACAATGTGAGTGGGGATGATAAGTAGATGATGAGTGAGACGAGGAAAGTGGACTGTCGATTAAATCTCCGCGGATCCGAGCCATGTTTCACTCTCCCGGTTCAACCAGAGAAGCGCATTTAAGACATTTGACGGGGTCTGCGATATAAATAACTTCCTGGATTCCGTTTAATTTACTTTTCTGGGAAATCCCCGAAACTCACTAACCAAGGATCATTCATTGCACGGTGTACTAACCTAGGCAGATAGATACTACACCTACTCATAAAACTCCTTCCCATTGATCAATTTCTCCGCAACCTCCTTGTCATGCCCAAAGATCAACTGCGCATTATACAACCTCTGCAACCTGCGCACCATATTCAAACTCCGATACCAAGCCGTGTGATCCCTCGCCAGGCCTCCATGCGGATGTCCCAACTCATAATTCTCCACTATATGAAACTGATCCGTCGTCCAAATAAACACCCCATCCTTCTCCAGATTAATCTGCAAAATACATAACCCAGGCGTATGCCCGGGAGAATGGTGCAGAATAATCCCCTGATACAGATCAAGATGCTCCTCTGTGAAAGTGTTCCAGTTCAGTCGCTCTAGCAGCATGTAATGCCCTAGATACACGCCCAGATCGGCTCCCGTAGCAACCGCCCACGCTGCGTGCTTGAATTCCTCTTCGTGCAAGTAGATGGGCACACCGGTGTCGACAAAGTGTTCTAACCCACCAGCGTGGTCAAGATGTAGGTGGCCCATTATTACGGCTTTGACGTCTTTGATATCATACCCCTTGGATTTTATGGCTGCGGGCAGCTTTTGCTTTTCAGAGTATTCGGTTCGAGGGAAGACGTCTGTTATTGGGGCGGGCCATTTCTGGATTTCTGTTAGTGTCTGAGGTATATATAATAACAGTACGGAGGATGAACAAACCACTTCAAGATCCTCTGCACACCCGGTTTCAAAGAGGATGAGCCCGAGCCCCGGATACTCGATTAGTGCGGAGATGAGGATTAGATCACGGCGTTTATTCACTGGATTCTTGTTGCTGAGGGAGCTTGCATTTGCCCCTCGAAGTAACCTGAGGATCTTAGTTTGATCCTATAGGGATCTAGACTAGTATCGACATACCATGATTCGTCGGCTTGCAGGGTCCCCAGATCTAAGATGTGCATTTTAGTTCCCGGTGGGCATTTAAACGATGGGACGGCCGCATTGACCAACATGGATGCTGGGTTTGTGGCGTCCATATCGATAGTGATGTAGTAAATGAATGGGCAAAATCTATAGCGAAGATAGGTGCAAATGGTAGTGTTAGATCAAACCATTGAAAAAAGATATATTCAAGTTGGGCTACTAGATATTTAAGCCTGAGCTCCTTACGTCCGAGTGATGTATAGTACAGATCCACCTAGCGGAGTGACCTTGGGCATGAAATATACTTTGGATGATCTCCAAATATTTGGGGTATGATACTAGAATTGCGGGGTCTGCGCGGGGAAAGCTCTTGGTGGTCTGTACAACTGTTGATATCCACAGTTCCCGCTTCTAGATCTGTCTCGACACAGAAATAGTAGCCTATGATCAAGCAATGGTATTATGTATAGAATTCGCAGATTTATGCATTGCTAGATGGCGTGATTAGCTTGGATGCAGTCATCTCACGCAATGAGAGACATGCAGCAGTAGGTGGATAGCGAATGGTATGATGAAAAGTTGATCATCGTATGAATCAATGTAGGATGGATCTCCACAGAGATCTCCAATTTGGGGTTGAACCAATCCAATGCCCTTGGGCAGCTAGTTTATTGTACAACCAATGTTTTTCCGAGATTGTTGTTTACAAACCGGGCTAAGAATGTCCAGAGCTTGACTTGTACTGCTGCGTTTTATTCGGACTCTCTGGTTCTCCACCGCCTAGTGTATGCTCAGTGAGTGCTCAGTTCAATGAGCAGCTCTGCCGGCTCTGAGATCGCTCCTTGAGCACTAAAGCGGAAAGAGAAGGCCTGGAGCCGGCGGAGAAAAACCATGTAAAACCAAGTATTTTCGTCCCGTCTCAGCCTCGTCTTGATTAGGCTGTGACTGGGTGAGTTAGTCCGTCTCGTGTTTAGCCTCAGCAAGGCTGTGTCGCCAGTATGCCAGTGCCCTCGAAGTGGCTCACCCTGAAGAAACACACCTTTATTATTCTTGGAGACTTGATACTTGCCATGTCGTGGCCTTGAACCCCCTGTCTTCCTTCAATTTTCGGTTTCTCGAAGCCTGAGTACCGATCAATACCGTCATGGTGTCACAATATCCGTACTCGCCTGTGAGCAGTCAGTCGGACCTTGCCAACGAAACCGAAAGCCCTAGTCGCCAAAGTCCGATCTCTTCTCGCCCCTCTGAAGCGGGGGGTGAACACAGTGCTGAGTTAATTTCCATGACCAACCAAGGCCCGCAACAGCCGCTGAGGTCTCCTAGCCCACACAATGCAACAGGAGAATCCACACCAATGTCAGAAGAACCAAAACCTGAGGCTACAGAGACAAAAAAAAGTGTTCGACTGGGCCGGGTCCTGGATATGGGAAATCGGAGGCGCTGCACTCAGTATCGTTTGCATCGCTCTCCTCATCGGTTTTCTGGCATACGTGAACAGAAAACCATATCCCAATTGGCAGTATCAGGCTTCGCCCAATACAGTCGTGTCCATAATTGTGACCGTCGCCAAAGCGGCGATGCTTGCTCCTGTCTCGTCTTGTCTCAGCCAACTGAAGTGGACTCAATACCAAACGCCGACGCCGCTCTATCACATACATGTCCTCGACGAGGCAAGCCGTGGCCCTTGGGGAGCCTTCCAATTACTATGGGTGTTCACTCCGAGTCTGGCTACCGTTGGGGCTGTCTTGGCCATACTGGCACTTGCCATCGACCCATTTGCCCAGCAGATCTTGTCGTATCCTTCGCACCATGTATTACCTGCAAATGAAACAGCGTCCGTTCAAAGGGCGCAGGAATATATCCCTGGTATAAGAGCAGACGATCCCGCGACAGGTGGACTACCTGCACCATTACAGATTGCAATCTTGAACCGGATATCAGAGGCCAGGACCCCCTCGAGCCAACTTGCACTTCAGGTAATTGCAGATACCCTGATTTTGTTTCGCTGGGTATCTGCAGTCGATGCGAGGACGTCACGAGTCAGGTCAATCAGACGTGTATACCGCACCAAGACCCATTAATCGCGCATTTAATATCTCCCTACCAAGATACTCCCGTCAACTGTACCTACACCTCGCCTGACGGACTACAGTATGTAACGGAGAATTGGGAATACGGTCGTCGCGGTGATGCACTTGTCCTTGACCGTCGTGAATGGACGTGCGTTACAAAGCTCCGCAACGAGGAGATATTTGGAATCAAAAACGCGATTGCATCCTTGCTCGAAGTCGATTACGCACACAATACAATTTACACACTTGAGAATGCCACCAAGTTCGAGGAGAAACCAAAGATAACACAATGCGGAGTGTTCTTCTGTGAGAAGCAGTACACAGACAACTATTTCTCACTTCACCACCATCAAGTTCAGCCGTCAAGAAGTCAACCTCTCTTCGTCAAAAATGACTCTATGGAACCCTCTACCATCCGGCTCTTTCTACCACCGGGGACCAAAACATTATCGGAGAACTCCACATATATAACCGACGGCAACACCTTTGGATTACTGAATAGCCAGTTAACACGTCTATTGAATACCACCAGCCCATTCGCCTCTGATATGAGCACTAATTACGAGATGTTTATCATTCTGAGTAACTTCAAGAACATCAATGAGACATTGACCTCACTGACTACGAGCTTGACCGACGTCATTCGCGCCAGTCCATACTCCATCCAAGTCCTTGGTCAAGCGTTCCGGACTACGACGTTCATCTCCGTCCGTTGGCCATGGATCATCTTTCCAACGGCTGCCGTGCTCCTGTCAACGGTGCTGCTAATGGTGACCGCTATAACGAGTCGAAGACTGCATACCGTGGGGTGGAAATCCTGTGTGTTAGAGCTGCTTGTAGGGCGGCTCGAGACACGTCCGGAACATGCCTTGGGACCGCTGAGGAATGTGGATGAGATGCAGCGCATGTCGAAGAAGATCAAGGTTACGATGAGAGATGATGGGGGGACTGTTAGTTTTGTTGAACATTAGTTTTTGGGGTTATTTAGCATTGTTGTGCTTGATTATTTTTGCAATAATTTGAGCGCCTCAACTTTTTCTATGTTTATATGCAGTTGCCGGTTGATTAGAGGTACGTTGGGTGTGTGTCGTGCAATCCAGCGCGGACTGATGGCGGGTTTGACACCGGGAATAGTACTAAGTAGATCGGGTTTGGTTTGTAGATTGCAGAATCGAGTCAGATATAGCAAATTCTTTGTCTCCAGCAATTAAGCATAATTGCCAATCCATTCAAAGCATCCTTTTTATTTAATATTATACAGCCTCTGCAACACCGCTGTAGATATTCGCTGTAGTTTGAGTGGGTAGGTGTGGTTCCTCAAATAAGACTGAATTGAATCAGAATCAAATTAGTAGTAATGACAGACTGGTTGACAACTCATCACAGGGGCAATGCCTTAACAATTCAGTGTTATTCTCCGTTGAAGGAGCATCGGATATGTCCCCAAGTTGATTGAACAATCAAATGTTTATCGAATCCAACAGAAGCAAACAGTCTACTTTGCACGTGACCCCATCCGCCAAGCAAATCCCAATAGTGGCAACTGTCAAATTGTATCATTCAACTGTCTCTCCAACTCTTCCTTCGCATCATTTCATCCATACCCTTGGCGATGGCCGTGTCGTTCATTTAGATTTATCTGTACTCTTTCATTTTCTTCACTCAAGGAGCTGATACCCCCATTGTCGAGCGGCCAGGTGCCGCGAGGTTTCCGTCAATATGTTTTTCCAAGTCCCTGTTCCCAGACCGGTAAGCACTTGATTCTGGATACTCTGCCGTGAATGCTTTACTGATGTCTGTTGCTCAATAGAATATCCCGGTCGCCTTAACGGATATCTGGACCCCCGTGTCAAATGTCCTGGCTACTCCACGGAAGGAACTCGAGCGCTTATCCGACTCTCGGAGTCTTAGGCGCTCGGAAAGCGAAAGGAATTCGACGGTAAGGCTCTTTACTTGATGTGGTTGCGAAGAGATGTATTGACTAAAAGCAGAAAACCCAGCGTATCCCGGTCCCGGAATGTCTAAGCACTGTCCCCCTCGAAGCTTTGAAGCCAGGCGTCAGCCCCGCGCGTTTGTCTAGTTTATCATCCAACAGTGGTATGTTATCTCTCTAATAACTGTTGAATTCTGATACTGACGAGCTTCTCCTAGGGAACACTTTATGGACCTCCGCACTTCCTCGTACTCTCCGTCATGCCTCACAGTCTTCCCGCAGTTATTCTACCATGTCGAGTTTGGGTCTTAGGCGTCTTCGAAACCCGCAAGCCAACGTCTTTCAAAGGATACAACAGCAGCGATCATTATTCGGGGCGCCCTCGCATCAGATGTTGGCACAAAAGGAGAAAACTGCGAACAACAACCCAGCCAGCCCTAACGCTCAAAACATGTTTTACCTAGCGCTCTTGCGGGCTAAAATGCACCCTATTATCGTGGAACGTTATCAAAGTGGCCGGTTTGCGAGCAACCCAATGTCTCAAGCGATATACACACAAGCCTTGCAGCAACTGAATGGTACAGGCGCCGCAGCCCCGATGCAAGGTCAGGTCCAAGGTCAAAACCAGAACCTTAGCCCAGAGCAGCTACAGGCTATTGGTCAAGCGGTTGCAGCACGGAATAATGGCGGTGACGCAACGATATCGACGACGAGACAAACCGGTACGGGAGCTAAGGAAACCCCTTTGCACGTCGTTGTGGAAGAGTCGTTCGGTAGTGCCGTATTCCGTTGGATTAAATTCCTGTTCTACTTCGGCTTTTTTGGATATCTGTCTCTCGTCCTGGTCACCATCCTTGTGGAAACTACTGGTGTTCTGAAGAACATCAGAGGCGCGAAGAACATGGAAGTTGAGCCCCAGAAGCAGCAGGTCCGTTTCTCCGACGTCCATGGATGTGACGAAGCAAAAGATGAACTGCAAGAAGTCGTCGAGTTTCTGCTAAACCCCGAACGGTTCTCGACGCTCGGTGGCAAGTTGCCCAAGGGAGTTCTTCTCGCTGGGCCACCGGGTACCGGAAAGACTCTGCTGGCTCGTGCTGTCGCGGGCGAGGCTGGCGTTCCCTTCTTCTACATGTCTGGATCTGAGTTTGATGAGGTATATGTTGGTGTCGGTGCCAAGCGTGTCCGTGAACTTTTCGCTCAAGCCCGGAACAAAGCACCTGCCATTATCTTCATCGATGAATTAGATGCCATTGGTGCGAGGAGAAACGAAAGGGATGCGGCTTATGTGAAGCAGACACTGAACCAACTTCTGACCGAATTGGACGGATTCTCGCAGTCTACCGGAGTGATTATCCTTGGCGCTACCAATTATCCCCAGTTATTGGACAAAGCTCTGACCCGACCTGGCCGATTTGACCGCAAGGTTGCCGTTGATCTACCGGATGTTCGTGGCCGGATGGATATTTTGAAGCATCACATGAAGGGTGTCCAAGTTGGTACCGATGTTGATGTCGCAGTGATTGCGCGTGGAACGCCTGGTTTCTCTGGCGCTGACCTGGAAAACCTTGTTAACCAAGCTGCTATCCATGCCACCCGAAACAAGAAGAATAAGGTTGGGCCAAAGGATATGGACTGGGCTAAGGACAAGATTATGATGGGCGCAGAGGCTCGGAGCCGTATCATCCAGGACAAGGATAAGCTCCTTACTGCATACCACGAGGCTGGACATGCGCTCGTCGCATACTTCTCACCCTCTTCAACTCCGCTTTACAAGATCACTATTGTCCCTCGTGGGATGGCCCTGGGAGTGACACACTTTTTGCCAGAGATGGACATGGTCTCAAGGAATTATACGGAATACTTGTCTGATATTGATGTCTCGATGGGTGGCAAGGCTGCCGAGGAACTTATCTTCGGCCCTGACAAGGTCACCAGCGGTATCTCGGCAGTATGTAGTCATTTTTCCATTCTAATGAGTCAGCAGCTAACCATCAACAGGATATCCGACAAGCCACCGAAACTGCCTTCGAGTTGGTCACCCGCTACGGCTACTCTAAAAAGCTAGGAAACGTGGACCTGTCGACCAACTACGACCTCCTGTCATCGGAGACCAAAATGGAAATCGAAAGCGAAGTACGACGCCTAGTGGAGGAAGCCCGCGCCCGCGCCTCGAATATCCTCACTGAGAGGAGAAAAGAACTCGAACTATTAACCAAGGCACTAATCGAATACGAGACCCTAACAAAAGAGGAAATGGAGAAGGTGCTAAAGGGTGAAAAGCTCGACAAGCTTGAACTCCCAGAAGCAGCGCCCATCAAGCTCCCTGACGCTCTGCAAACGACGAATTTGAATACGTCAGCCCCAGCTGATGAGTCTTCTGGGAACACTGCTACCGAATAAGCAGGACGACCTCCCATCCCTCCTCTCTCTCTCTACTCCTAACACGAAATTGAAGTGATCAATTATTCGGGTTTTGCAAAGTTGAGCGTTGCTTGGTTCCATTTTTCATCGTTTCTTTTCTTATCTCTTAGGTCCGGTCTGTTAATTTTCCTTAGTAATTTTCCTTGTGTTTTCTGGAGATGGGTTCGGATACTCTTTAGCATTCCGTTGGCATCGGAGTGGGCAATGGCAGTGATTTGTATTGTACTGTACATACTACATACATACATATCAACTAGGGTGCATGGAAGAATGAATGATCTAGTAGAATTGTCTTCCTCAACTGTAGGTAACTTGGGCAGAGTAGCTTTATACTATTATCAAGCCCTATCTATATATTACCTAGCTAGTATGACTGCTATAAACATTTATCCAATTCCTTTGTATCTAATATCTACCAGCAGGTAATCCGCGATGCATCTATACCTCTTTTTAATCCAAGCAATCTAAATGCAAAGCAGTCATATATAGACCTCCCCCAACACTCGATCAACCTATCTTATTTACCAACTAATCAACCCCCTCTCCCTATCAAACCCACCTCTCAACTGAATCCCCGGCTTGACAACCTTCCCCTGAAGCACCGTATACCGAACGATATTCTCACAATCCTCCGGCCGCACTCTAGCGAGCCAGATGCCTTGAGCTGCGCCTTCGGTCTCCCCAGAACCGTTCTCGCTCCCATTTTCCTCACCATTCGCGCCCTTCTTATACCAGTCGAAGTTCCTCCGTCGGTAGACAATGCAATTCGCGGCATACTTGTGGCCCCCGACATGACTGATGAAATATACACCTACTCCACCAGGTCTTTCGTCTTCTAGATCTCTGTATAGACCAAGCGGACGGAGGTGGCGCTCGAATTCGCGTTTGAGTAATGGTGCTGATTGTCCGCAGCGCGCGTCGCGGGTCTTTTGTGAGCAGAGGAGAATTACGGCGGAGTGGGGGCTGGTTCGTGGGCGGAGGGGGGTTAGGTTTGTGAGGTCTTGGTGGTTGTCTTGTTCGTAGGAGGGTTCTGAG